>ML120354.1:1119669-1135266 GCA_003788595.2 Choiromyces venosus 120613-1
ATTCCTCAAGAAACACACACGACTGCAGGCTTTTGACGATGCCTGGAAGGCTTTACCACCATACCCGGGATTCTTTGCGCCCAAAAAAACATACTGCGAGGTTACGCAGTGGCAAGGAAAGGAGATGAGGAACCTGGGGCATTGTCTTTTGGGAGTTCTCACCGTGGCATTGAGGCAGCCTGAGAGTACGCAAGTATTACCATTCAAACATGCGCTCACCTGCGTCAAGTCATTGCTCGATTTCACTTTGATGGCCCAATATAGAAGCCATACACCTGAGACCTTGGATTATATGGAATAATATCTGAATCAGTTTCATGATACGAAAGATATCTTCTTGGAGTTTCGAATATCGAAAAGGACACGGGCAAAGGTTGACAAGCAGCGAAGGGAGCTACGACATCAGAGAACACGAGTAAACCAATGTGTTGCGAAATCCAACCGGCGTCGGGTACAGGAGCAGGATCGTGAAGAAGAGATCGACCAACGTATGGAACTAATCCATACAGAATCTCATTTCAACTTCATTAAGATGCATCTACTAAGTCATTTTCAGGGTCACATATACCAGTTTGGCAACATTCAGATGTATTCTACGGAGTTTGGCAAGCTCGCGCATAAGGAATAAATCAAGGAGGGGTGGTGCCGTTCTAATAAAAACGATGCCGCAAGACAGATCCTGCACAGTTATGGTCGCCAGCATGCGATCCGAATGAGACTTTTGAACCTGGATTCCCTTTGACGTCACGGGGCTGATCTCCCTGCCGATGTCATGGAACATTTGGATAAAACAAATTCTGTATCTGCGCCAGTCACCAATCGTAGGATCCTGAAGGGGCGTCGTGATGATGTTTCTGATGTGATGGATTTTTGCAAGGTCTTGGGTATCTCACCGGAGAGCATCTATCGGGAATTGATTCGATATAGCCGGAATAGCCTGCCCACCAAACGCCACCTTCCTGAAGATCCTGCCATATTTCGATTCCTTCCAGTTGAACTACTAACGCAACTTGAAATCCCCGTTCTAGAGTTCCAGGAAACCGACATTTATGACATCCACAGGACATGCTCCACTGGTACCCGACTCTTCAGGAACCAGGCGAGTCACAATGATTGGCTTTGGGTACAGACTGGTGGTGAGCATATGTATGGTGTGCTCCGGGGCCGTCTCCCTGGAAAGCTCCTGGCGCTCTTCAAAATCAGAGACTACACGTACGAGGACATGGTTTGCAGGCTTGCATGTGTCCAAATATTGAACGCAGTTAACTCGGGATGCATATCCGACGTCCACAGCCTTGTCACAGTACAGCTAAGGGAAAATGCACGAGAGTTTACTATAGTAGACATAGGGACAATCCTAGGCCTGGCGCACCTCATCCCAGAGACAGACCAGCGATGGCTTGTTAACAGCCATATTGATTTAAGGACATTTAATGAGATTTATTGAGGGGTCATCAGATCAGACAGTCGGGCGACAACTGTTGGCTTGGACAAGTAAATTTATTCTGCATCGAGGATGGTTGAATGGCATGGAGAATATTATAGCATCTTTCATTACAACCTGTATATAGAAACCTCTATGTAGAAACTAATTAATAGAAACTAAATAATAGATACAACTAAAAGTACACGATGTAGAAAATTACGGTGGGGATTGTTCAGTCCTTGAGATTAGGACCCTGATGACACCACGCAGTGAAACGTAGTGGGTCCCGACATGTCGCGATGACGCTGTGGGACATCGTGGGTCCCGACGTCGCTAGGACGCAGTGAAGAAACCAGACAGATTGTGACAAATCGCCGCAACGCCCTGTGGCCTCACAGTGAGGAACTGACAACGGTGACGTGTCAGGATGCTGGGAGGGTTCAGGGCAGGGATGGGGACATCGGGGGATGGAAGGCATCTGTGGTCAATGTTAGGATGGAGTTATGGCATCGCGATGAGAGACGGAAGGAACGTGACAAAGGCCGGCCCTGTGTGGCCACGCCCAGTGGTACTCCCGTGAGGCAGCGGCCATAGCCAGACATCAGGATATGGGGAAGAAGGTGCGACAGAGATGCAGATATCCAGGGGTCGTGAGGAGGTCGACCTAATCTCAGGTAGTGTCCTGATGCCGCAAAACGTTGCTATGTGACACAGGATGCACCAGGCGCAATGTTGTGTTGCAACACACATCATGACGCATAGGGTGCAACAGGGGGTTGCAATGGAACTCAGGATGCACCAGGCGCACCGGGCACACGAGAAATGCGGCGTGCGTCAGGATGCGACGCCCATACATCAGATGTGGGTTTTTTTTTTGGTGATGTCATTTTCCCAATGTAAACACTACTTTTTACTATTCTGTTGTAGTATAAAGTTATGAATAGCACCAAGGGCAAGAACTAACTTTACTTGAGAGTTATAGTGGTACTTGCTTAGTGATCAAAGAATCAGAAACCGCTTTTTCAAAATTTCAAAGGTTTGTTCAATGCAGTTTCAAGCTTGAGCATGGCATAAGTTGAACAATTCTTCTTTATTTCATGTTGCATTTTTTTTCTTTTTTAATATTAGTTTATTGTTGTATATTAATTTAAAGTATATAAAATTAACACTAGATTAAAATAAATTAAACAAAAGAGATCTCAGGTAAAATACCAGAGTCTGGAAATTGCTTGCTCCTATAAGTGATAACAAATACCATGATATAGTGCTAAAAATCCTTTTTATAATGCATAACCTGCATCAACTAAGAAGTATTTCCCTTCCAGTATCTTTAATCTATTTTGCAATACCCATTGCAGTACTCTCCCATTGTGGGCTGATCCTTCCTAGCCTGGTACTATGGAAGAAAGGAATAGTCCAAATGTATATATTACTAGAACATTTCATGAAATATCCCCTTTCCGATTTCTGAACCAACTAATATCAGAACTAGGTATACTTATTGGTACATGTATGCCATCAGCAACACTAATTGCATCCTTAAAATAAGGATACAAAGTATCTTTTTTTTTTCTATATCTCAATGGGAACAATTTGGGGATCAGGGAAAATGATATTTTCCTTGGACAATTCAACTGAACCATGAAGTATGGTATTGAATACTCTATTATAATATTAATTATTATTAATATATGTACATTATTATTTCTGTATTTATAATTAATTAATAAATAATAAACTACATACTTTGTAACATTAAATCTACTAAGTTGATAGTATCTTTCTTGCACATTGTGTGTCTTATATCCATTGCCAATAATTACCAAAAACATTAATAATTGTTGTTCAGAAGTCATTTTTCTTGCATCTCACAAGCTGTCATAGGTAACCAGCCAATCTTGAAGCTCAAGAAATATATTTTTCGGTATTCAGAGTACCTCATAAATCTCCCATTTGTTGGATGTAAGAAGCTCAGAAATATAGGACTTTCCACTCAGTGATGATGTTTGGTAGGGGTTTTTCTCATACTGAATACTGGCATATATTCCAATTAGTTGACCTATCTGATATAGTATATCTAGATTCAATAAGTCTGGATTTGAATCTATCATGAGGTTGGTAATTGTTGTTAAAAATCATATTTATTGCTACATATTACTGTTGATAGACTTTATCTTTACAAAGTTTTCCTAATATGGTTGGGTTACAGTTTTATTGATTTTACAATTTTGAGAAAAACAGGTTTCACCTGTTTTTGAGAAACCTTCATTTTGAGCACATTATAGCAACATGAGTATTACAACTTCTCTGTTGACCAGATACACCACTTTATCTAAAGATGGAGTTTTCCACCAAAGCTCTATAATCCTTACCATTGTAGAGGTTTCAAGTTGCAACCAGACATATCCTAAGAGTTTGGTAGGGATCAGGGAAAAACAATAGGCAGTGGAAACCTTACTCTTCACCAAAAATATTGATTGCAACATATTTTTCAGTATTACCTAAACCACTGAAACATTCAGCCCAGTTTAAAATATTGAACATTAACCTATTTGAGCAATCAGGAGCAAATCTATATGGACAATCTCATTTCCATGCCAGCTATGCTATACAGTACTGATTCTGCAGTATTCTGGACACCACACCACTTGTAATAACCCACCAGAGGTTGTCCTACATTGGACTATTCTTACACCGATACTGGAGACCATGAGGTCAACATGTAAGGATAGTTATGTTGACTATGTTGGACAATTAAGGATGCTATAAGGTCATAGTATTAAAGGTGAGCTCAGGAAAGGCTCATGTAATGAGGCTTGAGTTACCCTGACATGAGGTTCAAGTTACCCTGACATGAGGCCCAAGTTACGGTACCTAGCATAGAGAGGTACTTACTTGGGGCCAGGGGGTGATGCTATATAGGTTGGGCACTACAGTAAAATCTAAAGGTTACAAACCTAGTACTCTTTAGAGGGCTATAGGAGGAGCTACAGGGCTCCAAATGCTCTAGGATTTTACTGAGGTATTTCTAACACCCTCTTGTGGCCCAAGCATAAGGACTGCATGTCATGGGCCTATGGTTATTGAGTTGCTCCCTTCCTAACAAAAGGAATACAGTGGAGGCACTCTTGTAATACCATATAGGTTATTACCATCCATCCAACCAGATATTATCTGTAGGATACTATCCTATATGAGAGGTTATAGGGTGTACTCCAGAAGAAGGTCTATCTTCTAGTAGCAAATATGTGCAAAATGGACAAGACATGAAGGAGTTACTCAGGTAATATGAGAAGAGTAGTCCAGAGCCTCTGAGGTAGTCCTGGGCTGGCCCAGATGATGTTGAAGTATTTCCAGGCAGGCGAAATACATAAATACATAACTCATGCTCAATCGCTGTAGGACTATTGGGGTTGTTTGAGAGCTCTAAGGGTATGGTTCTTATCATAGTAGGGGTACTTTTGGGAGTTGGCTGGAGGTAGTACCCACCAAGCCAATCACTAAGGTACTCTATTGGGGGAGCTGAGTAGACTTTCTTATCAGGCAAAGAGCTGATTAGAATAAAGTAGAATGTTCAGCATGATCATGAAAGCTATGTCTACTAAAGGTTTGCATAGATAAAATGCATATGGGTATGAGAGTTCATCAATAGTATATCTTCTCAGTTGTATAATGTTAGGCATATGGAAAAAGGGGCCAAAGTTACCCGGCCTTTACATAGGATTATTTCTACCATACCCCTGCAGCCCCCATATAGGGACCAGGCGTCATTACAGTATTACGGCCGAGTTGCGTCCCGACACTTTAGCCACAATAAATGGCACCTTCAGCATAACACCATATACGTCGTCGCCGTCTGTCCGACCGGATGCTGTCCATAGGATATATGAGAAGGCACCTTTGGCGACTCATGGGAAGTGACTCGGAGGAATTTGGTTAAGTTTTGAGCAAGCTATTACCTTGTACATTAGCAGTTAAATATTATGGCTGATAAGTGATGGGACGATTTGGGAAGAAACCTTAGTGACCGAATATCGTGAGCCTATGGCACCGACGGGTAGCCATAGAGCCGAGCCTCTTGCTTTGAAAGAAGTAGTGCCCCAAGAGGGCCTACTCGAGAATCGGTATGAGAGGTTTTCGCTGGATAAGCTATTGGCTCGATCCAGAGCAAAAAACCCTATATATCCGATGGGCCTTGTGATGCATCAATATGCAACACAATGGCCGCGCTCATTCATTAAAGCTGATCACTTTATGTTTTGAGGCAGAACAATTGGTATAGTTGCCATTAGGGCGGCATACTCAAATTAAGTTCATATAGTGGAGAGATCGAAGGCTACCTACTGGAGGGGCGTTCACACCCCCCAGAAACAATAGGAGTCTGAAGAGATCAAAGCTAAGCAAGGCAAATATTCTCAGGGTCAAGAGTGTTCGCACTTAGGAAAATTAAGAGGTTTTCGATGGAGGTACTTAGATAGTATGGGAGTTGATTGTAGCCCGCGATAACCCAGACGCGGAATATAAATATCGAGGTACTCCCAGCTATCAGAATCATCAAGCAACGGAGAAGAGATCTTATTAATATATTTATTAACTTACTCTTGAAAAAACTTTATTACACATATTCTTTTGAACCTTCAGGAAATACGAGCCTACCTTAACGATCTTCATTTTATCCTACCTTACCTTATTTCAAGAAGCTTACGGCTTAGACCCACTGGCCCTATCTACGGTTGGACTACCCCATAATATATAATAGTTCACCACTAGAATGTCAACAATATGAAGAGTTTTTCTCCTGTGATCTTATTAGAAATACAGTACTTGAAACACTTCATATTAGAAGGAGATTTAGCTAGAGCAGACCAACATCCACAAATGAAGAATGTCCTTAGTAGTGTGTATTGGTCAATCAGGGGGAGACAGGTGTACTCATGATTAAGTTAGAGTAGTGATGGGTGGGAACTGACAGTATATAATGACCCACCAGAAGGTGTCTTACAATAAACTATTCTTACACCCATACCTGAGACCTGGAGGTCAATGGGTGAGGATAGTTTGGTTAATAGTAGTGGAGAACTACACGCATTATAAGACTATAATATATAAAATGGGCTTGAGAAAGTCTCGTGTAATGAGGCCTGAGTTACCCTGACATGAAGCCTAGGTTACCCTGATATGAGGTCTGGGTTACCCTACCATAAGGTCTGAGTTACCCTGACATGGTACCCAAGTTACCCTACCTAGCACATAGAGGTACTTACTTGGAGCAGGGGGTGATTCTATAAGGATTGGGCACTCCAGTAAAATCTAAAAGTTACAAACCTGGTAGCCTTTGGGGGTCTATGGGAGGAGCTACAGGGCCCCAAATGCCCCAGGATTTTACAGAGATATTCCTAACACCCCCCTGCGGCCCCAGTATAAGGATCGCACATCATGCACTTACGGTTATTGTGTTGCTCCCTTCCTAACAAAAGGAACTGAGTGGAGGTACTCTTGTAAAACTGTATAGGTTGTCACCATCCGTCCGACCAGATGCTGTCCGTACGATATATAAGAGGACATAGGGTGTGCCCCAGATGAAGGGCTATCTTCTGGTACCAAATATGAGTAAAACGGACAAGACCTGAAGGAGTTACTCAAGTAATACTGGAAGGGTAGTGCAGAGCCTCCTGGGTAGTCCCGGGGTAGCCTGGAAGATGTTGAAGCATCTCTGGGCAGGTGAATCGTACATAGACACAACTTGTGCCCAATAACTGTAAGACTATTGGGGTTGTTTGAGAACTCTAAAAGCATGATTCTTATCATGGTAGTGGTACTTTCAGGGAGTTGACTATGGGTAGTGCCGACCAGGCCAATCACCAAGGTACCCCACTCAGGGAGCTGAGTAGTAGACTTTCCTATCAGGCAAAGACCTGACTAGGATGAAGCAGAATGTTCAGCTTGATCGTGAGAGCTGTGTCTACTAAAGGCTTGCATAGATGAAATGCATATGAGTATGAGAGATCATAAGTGGTATATCTCCTCAGTTGCATGATAGTTCGCCACTAGCAGGTCAACAATATGAAGAGTTTTTCTCCTGTAGTCGCATTAGAGATGCAGTGCTTGAAATACTTACTGTTGGCAGGAGATTTAGCCAGATCGGGCCCACATCCACAAAGGAATAAGGACCTTAGTGGTGTGTGTTGGTCAGCCTGGAGGAGACAGGTGTGCTCATGATTAAGTTAGAGTAGTAATGGGTGGGAACTGGCAGTATATGATATTCTACTTAAACTATATGCGAGTCCCACTCTATTCTGGCAATCAGCTACCTCTCGAGAAACTTACTGAGTGAAGCTGTAGCTTAACGATATTAAGTTTTACAGTTTTGATTCTTCTTTACTCTACTGTTGATTATCGCTTTTAATCTTTGAGTCACTTCAGTATGGCTGTGAACTTGGGATCCATCTTCCCTTAGGGCACCCCTGTTACAGTATATCATTAAGCGACTTCCTTGCTTAACTCTCTTGAACTTGTTGCCACAAAACCTTCCTACATTGACATGTTCGAGTACGAGTCACTTGTCTGGTACAAGAAGCATCGGGTGGAAAGAATTATGTCTTCTGAAGTTGGTTTTACTTACCCTGCAGCACAGGAGCACGCTGCCAAAACCGTATGAGCAAACATTATCATGGATCCATGGGGTTTGGAGTGGGAACCTGTGCCACTATTGCTTGAAGCTGCTCCCATTGAAGTTCTTCAGGCATGTCAAGAATTGGTTGTTGCAGACCCGAGGGCCCTCATGCAATCCTTTTCCCATGATGCTGAGTTTACCGAGATGATGAATGTCAACAATCAGGGTATCAGCTTTGCAGACTTTACATGCCAGTATGTTGAACCATATATCCTTTGGGAAATTGGTCATCAGTTTTACATGGCTCAGGAATAGCTACATTTCTGGAATGAGCAAAGGGAAGCTGCATTTCCTCAGGATATGGTGAAGGTAGCACAGAGTTAGATGTTGGATCAACAGGCCACATTTTGTGAGCATGTCCAAAATGTCAACTTGCTAAACACCAGGATCGGAGCTCTAGAGAAGGCAATCCAAGGTGTGCATATGCAATAGACTCTGACAATGACTCAATTATGAGAGATGCTCCTCCCCTTCCATTAGTGCTTACTGAAAAATGCACACCTAACTTTTCGTTGAAGCTTCATGAAATGTTGCGGAAAGCAGAAGAAAGGCAATTTCTCACCCCTCTAGGGATATGAGAAATCAGTAATGACTGGGAAGAGCAGTTCTCTTCGGAAGACTCACAGGCTCCATCCAATCCTCCCACAAGAGCATGGAGAAGTAGAGACAATAGTCCTTCCTGGGTGCTAGGTCCTATGACTAGGCTGATGCCAATGGTGAAAAGAAGGACAACATAGACACCACTGGTCGGAGATGTACCACTGACTCTCTCAGGAGCCAGAAATACACTGACGGTTGCTGTCCGGCCTCCTACAGGGGAAAGACCTTTTGGTAGTGCAACACCGATCCCTATGGGGCAGGTACCACAAATACTGGCACAAAATACTCCTACAGTGATTCTCCAGCTCCAGGTCCAAAGCCTTCAGGCAGCGGCCCTGGTCAACATCTAGGGGTCCTGGGGGCTTGGGCGTAGTCACTTGTGAGTGATTGTTCCCCTGCTTGTTTGGTCGGGGGAGATTCAATTTTCACCAGACATTTTCACCATGTCGATGGGTGTATTAAACTACCTTCACAGGCAGTTAGGTACCCATCAGGACAAAATGCATCAGGAGAAAGGAGAGTTGAAGTTGAAAACCCCTTTGTAATTATTGTGGTTCACTTCGCTATCAAGGTCTCCCACTTGTACTGGAAACCTGTTTGGAGTATCAACAGTCCCGGTACATACCTGAGCAAGCAATGGGAACTCTGAGTCAATCGGATAGTACTCGCTTACCTACTCCAACACCACACCTAGTCCCACCATCCAGGGGTGGTTCCCGCTTTAGTGCACTGGGTAGTTCAGAGGAATCCTTTGATGGATATGATGTTCCAGGGGGAGGCAGAGGTAACAGACCTCCTACAGGTGAAAATGCTGGGGCTGGAGGAGATCTGGGTGGTTCCGATTCCTCTAGCCGTTCAGACGATGATGCCAACTCCCTCCCCGATCTTGAGCAATTCCTTGGGGGATGTAAGTCAAACTGGAATGACTCAAAGAAGAGACGCTATGACCTCAGAACTCATAAGCTGGCCAAATTCTTACAGTCATGTAAGAAAGAAAGCAAGGCAGCTTCCAAGGTAAAGCCCAAGAAACCTGAGAAATTGGGTGATGTTAAGGCTTTTACTGGGGATGTTAACAATACACTGAGGTTTCTTAATGATGTGGAAATCAAGTTTAATTATTTCCATGAGTCCGTCACTGATGACATGGATATTATTAGCTTAGTTATCCCTCTCTTGGAAGGTTCTGCCAAAAGCTGTTATATGGGTCTCCATCATTACATTAATGAGGAGGCTGCCCAATGGAGTGGAATGCTATTTAACCCAGACAATGAACTACATACCTGGAAAGGATTCCACCATCATCTGGAAACTAGTTTTGGAGGACATGCTGATCAGAATTGCTCTTTAGCTAAGTGGACCTCTTTGGAGATTAAACCTGGCCAAGTAAATAAGTACTTGGACAAGGTCATTGATCTAATGATCAAACTAGGATATACAGATAGATAAGTAGTGAAAGACAAGGTGTGTATTGGCATTATGTCAGAACTGCGGACAGCTTGGGCTCAGAAGAACCCTGATCCCAAGGATGTAAATGAGTACCTCGATCTCCTAAGGAAAACTGGCCATGACTTGGAGGACAATATGCACTTTAGCTGAACAGTGATTAAGGACAAAGGATCCAGACATGATAGCAGTGAGGACAAGCATTCTTCAAAGAAGCAACAGAAGAAGGGAAAGGGAAAGGGTAAGCAGAATTCCAAACCTGCTAACTCTTCGAGCAGCTGTCAGTCAAAGCTGGAAAATTCAGAGTATTCAATTGCTCACAAGAATATTCCTAGCACACTCCTTGACAAGTGCTGAAAGTTAGGCCAATGCACCAAATGTGGACAGCCAGGTCACTTCTGGCAGAAGTGTACCTTGGTTACTTTGGTTGTTAGCTCTTCCAAGCCAGCCAAGACATGCAAGTGATCTGTGGAAGAGGCGGGACATACACCTTGTCCCTCTAACAAAGTTAAGCACATTCAGACCCCTCCTCCTATTGCTAGAAAAATTCTTGAAGTCCGCGCATCAACTCCTCAGATAATAGAGGTTGATATGGATGCTTTGGACTAAGTAAGTAACCCTCCGAAGAGAAATTAGTTCACAACTAATAATTCCCTAGGCCAATGATAGCATGCTGGGGTGATGAACTTGATAGATGGGAGATGAACAAGGTAAGTCCACCCTTCGAAGACTGTGTATAGAAAGCTAAATTTGACTAGGCTCAGCAGAGTAAGGTAGTTAAGGATAGAAAAGGTTTTCTTATGGGTTTTTGGTATTAGGGGTTCTCTCTGTTATGTGTCTATTGGGTTTTTCTTATTATATTCTGTCTGGTTTTTCTTGGTTTGTTTGGATCTGGTTTAGTTATGTTTACATCAGGTGGGACTTGATTATATACAATGAAAGTTATTTCCAAGTTTACCTGAGGAGGGTTTAGTACCCAAAATCATGCTAGTATGATAGTAAACAGCACTACTTACTTTGACTCATGATTTTATAACTTAACTGTTTGCAAAACACTTTAAACTTAACTTTGATTGACCTATTTTGACCTCTCTTGTATTGAAAGATGATAGACCCCATACCCTTACTTACCTGCTAACAGTATTTGATACTAGAAATGTCTAGTGAAGGAAAAATCAGAAAGCAGCAGAGACTCTCAGGTCCCCCAAAACATACAAAGTCTATCTGGGTAAAGGTTAGACTTGAGTAGTGACTGAATACAAAAAGGAGTAATGCGGAAGCAGTACTACTCCTGGATAGTGGTGTTATGGGAGCTGTGCTCGGTAGCAGATGTGTAAAGCACACTCAAATGCCCTGTGTCTGAAGGAAGACTCCTTCCCCCATATTAGATGTAAGTGAAAGCAATATCACAGGATCAGGTCTCCATTATACCAAGGTGGTAAAAATGAAGATAGGAGACCACTCAAATAGAATGAGCTTTGAGATTGCAGAAATGCTAGAGGGCAAAATTGATCAGTATCTTCCGATGTCCTGGCTCTCTGAGCATAACCCAGATATTGATTAGGAAAAGAGTATACTGACCTGGCAGTCAACATACTGTAAGGCAAATTGCCTAGCTGGATGTGGTTACCGGTAATTAGAATTTATCACTGAGGAAGAAATGATGGCTGAGGATCAAGGATCTGTCCATCTCCTTGGGGTGGCTAAGTTCTCAAATGAAGATGGGAATGATATCGCGATAAAACACCTTCTAGAGTATAAGGACTTTAGTGATATCTTTAGTCAAGAAAGGATAGAGTCCTTACCACAGCATACAAAGTATGATCACAAGATTGAACTACAGGTAGGAATGACTCCTCCTTGTGGTCTGATCTATCCCCTCTCCGAGAAGTAATTAAAGGCACTTCGTGAGTACATTTATGAGATGCTAGTGACCGGAAAGATCAGGAGATCTAGCTCACCGGCCACTGCTCCTATATTATTTGTACCAAAGCCAGATGGTACACTACAGTTATGTATTGACTATAGAGGACTGAACAAGATAACCATGAAGAGCCATTATCCCCTCCTGCTAATGAATGAGCTGAGGAATAGACTTGCAATAGCAACAGTATTTACCAAGTTAGATCTGAAAAATGGCTACTACATTTTGCGAATGGCAAAGGGTGAATAGTGGAAGACTGCTTTTCATTATTGGTATAGCTTGTATGAGTATATCGTGATGCCTTTTGGGTTATGTAATGCACCATCCACTTTCCAGGGTATGATAAATGATGTATTTAGAGGTCTATTAGATGAAGGAGTCATCAGTTATATGGACGATATCCTGATCTACTCAGAGACAATAGAGGAGCATGTTGCTCTAGTTAGGAGAGTGATGGAAAAGCTGTGAGAAGCAGGCTTATGGATTAGCATCAAGAAGTCAAAATTCCACCAAAGAGAAGTTGAATTCTTAGGATATAAGATATCTGATCATGGGATATCAATGACAACAGAAAAGGTGGAATTGATCAAGAACTGGTCGAGTCCAAAGAGTGTTGTCAAAGTACAAAGCTTTATGGGGTTTGGTAACTTCTGCCGAAGGTTCATCAAGAGGTTTAGCAAGATAGCGAGGCCATTGACAGACCTGACGAAGAAGGACATTAAATGGGACTGGACATTAGCCTGCATGGAGGCTTTTAAACAATTGAAGAAGTTGTTAACATCTAAACCTATTCTAGCACACTTTGACTCTAACCAGCCAATAAAGTTAGAAACAGATGCAAGTGACTTTGCATTAGGTGCCATTCTGTCCCAGCTCTGTGAGGATGAGAAATAGCACCTGGTAGCCTATCATAGTAGGAAGTTCATACCAGTAGAGGTGAATTATAATGTCCATGATAAGGAAATGACTGCAATTGTAGTGGCATTCAAAGAATGGGATCATTTACTGAGGTCTGTCACTGATCAAATAATTATATACACTGATCACAAGAATCTTGAATACTTTAATAGTACCAAGATACTGAATGGACTGCAACACCACTGGACGGAATTCTTACAACCGTTCAATTTTAAGGTTATCTACCGTGAAGGTGAGTTGAACAAGAAGGCAGATGCATTGTCAAGGCGTAGGGACTACCACCTTGAAGGGGGGGGTAATTCTCAACCGAACCCCAAAACAACCTTTTTTCGACCTGGTCAATGGGTTGTAAATGTGGAGCGGGATATCTTGCGACCATAGGTGTTGCAATCTTGCCAAGGTTATCGGTTGCAGTCTTCCTTTTTGGAAGTGCTTAAAAAAGCAACTAGTGCAGATGACAAGTACATGGGCATATTCAAGTCAGTCATCAGTGGGCAGAAAGATGTTGACACTAGTTTTTTGGTAGAGAAGGACTTACTATTCTATAAGAATAGGTGATATATACCTGAGGCCAAAGGGTTGAAGCAAGCAATCATGCAGGCAGAATATGGTTCCTAGATTACAGGACACTTTGGGACATACAAGACAGTTGGATGAATCAAGACAAACTTCTACTGGCCAAAGATAGATGAGCACATCATAGAGTATGTACATACTTGCGATACATGTCAAAAAGAGCAAGACAGTCTGGCACAAGAAATTTGGGTTACTTGAACCAATTGAGGTGCCAATAAGACTGTGGAATGATATTTCTATGGACTTCATTGTAGCACTACCAGAGTTTGAGGAATATACAAAGATATGGGTCACTATTGATCGATTTGTAAAAATGGCTCACTTTATACCATTGACAATGGAGGTATCTATAGAAATGTTGGCATTAATATTCCTAAAGGAGATATGGTGCCTACATGGACTCCCAGAATCTATAATCTCAGACCAAGATAGCTGATTCACCTCTAAGTTTTGGGCAACCTTGATGAAGTTACTATAAATCAAGCTTACTATATTGACAGCTTTTGACCCAGAAACTGATGGGCAGACTGAACGGGTGAACCAGACATTGGAACAATATTTTCGGAGCTATTGCTCATATCAGCAAAACGATTGGGTGTCTTTATTACTATTGGCAGAGTATGCATATAATACTTCTACCTCAGAATCCACTAGGGCTTCTCCTTTTGAGATTAACTATGGATTCAGCCCTCATGCAAACTGGTCAGGCATAGTTCTAGATAGCCAATGGAATCATCCTAGCAGTGAGCTCTTAGTACGGAACTGGGAAGGTTCATGGCAAGAGGTCAGAGAAACCTTACAAGGGGCACAAGAAAGGCAATGGAAGTGGCATGACCAAAAGAGCCTACGAGCTCCAGATTACATTACAATGGAAGATGTAATTAATAGAGTTGCAAGAAAGGCTGACTGGGTAATGTTGAACTGAAAAAACATCTGGACAAAATGGCCAATGGAGAAGTTAGACCACTGAATGTTTGGCCTCTTTGTGGTTAAATGAAAGGTAGGGTCTCAGGCATATGAGCTCGAACTCCCAGCTTATTGGTCAATCCATCCCATATTCAATGTCAGTTTACTGGAACCATACCATGACGATCCAGTAGGTAGGGCCAGAGGGAAGTTCTATTACCAGAGATAGTAGACAATGAGCCAAGCTATATTATTGAAGCTATCCTGGATAGTCATTGGTATGGCGGGATTAAGATGAGTTCCCACCACTGGTTTGTTCAATACTTAGTATAGGCAGGAAGGTTATGGACCAGAGGAGAATTCCTGGGAACCCTTTGAGATGCTAGAAGGAATGGCCATAGAGGCCCTAAATGATTTCCACTACAGGTATCCATCCAAGCCATGGGATTACTGCATAGTGGATATACCAAAGTCGGGGAATAAAATATGTCGCTAATAGTGCAGGGCAGACCTTAGAGAAGATGGGAGCCGTGTAATGACCCACCAGAAGGTGTCTTACAGTAAACTATTCTTACACCCGTACCGGAGAGCCGGAGGTCAACAGGTGAGGATAGTTTGGTTAACTATAGTAGAGAACTACACGTGTTATAAGACTATAGTATATAAGGGGGGCTTGGAAAAGTCTCATGTAATGAGTCCTGAGTTACACTGACATGAGGCCTGAGCTACCCTGATATGAGGTCCGGGTTACCCTGCCATAAGGTCTGAGTTACCCTGACATGGCACCCAAGTTACCCTACCTAGCACATAAAGGTACTTACTTGGGGCAGGGGGCGATTCTATAAGGATTGGGCACTCCAGTAAAATCTAAAGGGTATAAACCTTGTAGATTTTGGGGGTCTATAGGAGGAGCTACAGGGCCCCAAATGCCCCAGGATTTTACAGAGATATTCCTAACACCCCCCTGCAGCCCCAGTGTAAGGACCGCACATCATGGGCTTACGGTTATTGAGTTGCTCCCTTCCTAACAAAAGGAACTGAGTGGAGGAACTCTTGTAACACCGTATAGGTTGTCACCGTCCGTCCAGCTGGATGTTGTCTGTAGAATATATAAGAGGGCATAGGGTGTGC
>ML120354.1:1139903-1152023 GCA_003788595.2 Choiromyces venosus 120613-1
ACTCTGGCAATCAACTACCTCTCGAGAAACTTACTGAGTGAAGCTGCAGCTTAATGATATTAAGTTTTACAGTTTTGATTCTTCTTTACTCTACTGTTGATTATCACTTTTGATCTTTGAGTCACTTCAGTATGGCTGCGAACTTGGGATCCATCTTCAGTTAGGGTGTCACTATTACAAATGAAGTCTATAGAAATTACATTCTATGGTCTTATTGGCACCTCAATTGGCTCAAGTAATCCAAATTTCTTGTGCTGGACTGTCTTGCTCCTCTGACATATATCACAAGTACGCACGTACTCCATGATGTGCTTGTCCATCTTTGGCCAGTAGAAGTTTGCCTTGATTCGTCCAACTGTCTTGTATATCCCAAAGTGTACTGCAATACGAGAATCATGTTCTGCTTCCATGATTGTTTGCTTCAACCCTTTGGCCTCAGGTATATACCACCTATTCTTATAGAGTAGTAAGTTCTTCTCTACTGAAAAACTAAGGTCAATATCTTTCTGCCCATTGATGACTGACTTGAGTATACCCATGTACTTGTCATCTACACTAGTTGCTTTTTTAAGTACTTCCAAAAAGGAAGATTGTAACTGACAGCCTTGGCAAGATTGCAACACCTGTGGGTGCAAGATGTCCTGTTCCTCATTCACAACCCACTGACCAGGCTGGAAAAAGGTTGTCTCCGGGTTCAGTTGAGAATTATACCCCCCTTCAAGGTGGTAGCCCCTACACCTCAACAATGCATCTACCTTCTCCTTCAACCTACACTTGTAGTAGATAACCTTAAAATTGAACGGTTGCAAGAACTCCACCAAGTGGTGTTGTCATCTATTTAGTATCTTAGTACTATTAAAGTATTCAAGATTCTTGTGATCAGTATATATAACAATCTAATCTGTGACAGACCTCAGTAGATGATCTCATTCTTTGAATGCTGCCACAATCACGGTCATTTCCTTATCATGGACATTATAGTTCACTTCTGCTAGTACAAACTTCCTACTATGATAGGTCACAGGGTACCATTTCTCATCCTCACAGAGCTGGGAGAGAACAGCACCTAATGCAAAGTTACTTGCATTGGTCTCCAACTTGGTTGGCCAGTTTGGGTCAAAGTGTGCTAGAATAGGGCTGGATGTGAACAACTCCTTCAATTGTTCAAAAGCCTCCATGCAGGCTAGTGTCCAGTCCCATTTAATGTCCTTCTTTGTCAGGTCTGTCAATGGTCTTGCTGTCTTGCTAAACACCTTAATGAACCTTCAGTAGAAGTTAGCAAAGCCCATAAAGCTTTATACTTTGACAATGCTCTTTGGACTCAACCAGTTCTTGATCGATTCCACCTTTTCCATTGTCATTGATATCCCATGATCTGATATCTTATACCTTTAGAATTAAACTTCCCTCAGGTAGAAGGTTGACTTCTTGATGCTAATGCATAAGCTTGCTTCTCGCAGCTTTTCTTTTACTCTTCTAACTAGAGCAACATGCTCCTCTATAGTCTCAGAGTAGATCAGGATATCATCCATGTAAGTAATAACTCCTTCATCTAATAGACCTCTAAATACATCATTTATTATACTCTGTAAAGTAGATGGTGCATTACATAACCCAAAATGCATCATGGTATACTCATACAAGCCATACTAACAACGAAAAGTAGTCTTCCACTCTTTACCTTTGCTATTCACAAAAGGTAGTAACCATTTTTCAGATCTAACTTGGTGAATACTGTCACTTTCCCAAGTCTATCCCTCAGGTCATTCATTAGCAGGAGGAGATAACTGCTCTTTATGGTTATCTTGTTCAGTCCTCTATAGTCAATACATGACCATAGTATACCATCTGGTTTTGGTACAAATAATATAGGAGCAGTGGCCAGTGAGTTAGATCTCCTGATCTTTCTGGTTGCTAGCATCTCATCAAGGTACTCACGGAGTACCTTCAGTTCCTTCTCAGAGAGGGAATTAATCAGACCAAAAAGAGGAGTCATTCCTGCCTATAGTTCAATCCTATGATCATACTTGGAGTGCTGCAGTAAGGACTATATCCTCTCTTGACTAAAGATATCACTAAAGTCCTTATATTCTGGGTAGAGCTTTATCGCAATATCATTCCCATCTTCATCTGAGAATTAGTCATCCTGAGGAGATGGACAGATCCTTAATGCTCAGCCATCATTTCTTCCTTGCTAATAAATTCTAATTGCTAGTAACCATATCGGGTGAGGCAGTATGCCTTACAGTATGCTGACCATGAGGCCAGAATACCTTTTCCCCAATGCATGTCTGGGTTATGCTCATAGAGCCAGGACATTGGGAGATACCCATCAATTTTGCCCTCTGGCATTTTGTTACAGGGTAGCCTAACCATAGATAGTGTGGGTTGGTCTAGGCCATATGTTTCTTGAGGTAAAATATGGTAAAATAAAATAAAGATAAAGATCATCAAGGTAGGCTCAGAAGGTTGCAGGCATAATAAGTTTTTTCAAGAGTAAATAATAAATATATTAATAAGATCTCTTCTCCATTGCTTGATGTTTCTAATAGCTGGGAGGACCTCAATATTTATATTCCGCATCTGGGTTATCGCAGGCTACAATCAACTCCCATACTATCTAAGTACCTGCATCGAAAACCTCTTGTTTTTCCAAAGTGTGAACACTCCTGACCCTGAGAATATTTGCCTTACTTAGCTTCGATTTCTTCAAACTCCTATTTGTTTCTGAGGGTGCAAACACTCCACCAATAGGTAGTCTTCGATCTCTCTGCTATATGAACTTAATTTGAGTATGCTGCCCTAATAGCAACTATGCCAATCATTCTGCCCCAAAATATAAAGTGATCAGCTTTAATGAATGAGCGTGGCTATTGCATTGCAGTTTTATGTATTGCAAAGCCCATTGGACATGAAGGACTTTTGGCCCTCGATTGAGCCAATGGCTCATTGGGTGAAAATCTCTCATACCATACCAATTCTTGAGCAGACCCTCTTGGGATGCTACTTCTTTCAAGGCAAGAGGCTCAGCTCTATGGCTACCCTTTGGTACCATAGGCTTGCGATATTTGGTCACTAACAGTTTCTTCCCAAATTGTCCCATTACCTATCAGCCATACCTTTTAACAGCTGACGTACAGGATAATAACTCGCTCGAAACCTAACGAAATTCTTTCGAGTCACTTCTCATCAGTCGCCAAAGGTGCCCTCTCATATATCCTATGGACAGCATCTGGTCGGATGGACGGCAACGACGTATATGGTGTTATGCTGAATAAGTCATTTATTATTGCTAAAGTGTTGGGACGCAACTTGGCCGTAATACCGTGATGTTGCCCAGTCCCTACATGGGGGCTGCAGGGGTATGGTAGAAATAATCCTGAGTAAAAGTCGGGTAACTTTGACCCTTTTTTCTATATGCCTAATACATTTCCACAATCTCAAAGCTCATTCTATTTGAGTGGTCTCCTAACTTCATCTTTACCACCTTGGTATAATGGAGACCTGATCTGAGGATATTGTTTCTACTTGCATCTAATATGGGGGAAGGAGTCTTTCTTCAGACATAGAGCTCCTGAGTGTCCTTTAATCATCTGCTACTGAGCACTGCTCCTATAGTGCCATTATCTAGAAGTAGTACTGCTTCCACACTGCTCCTTTTTGCATTCAGTTACCACTCGAGTCTAATCTTTACCTGGATAGACTTTGTATGTCATGAGGGACTTGAGAGTCTGTGGCCCTTTCTGGTTTCTCCTTCACTAGACATTTCTAGAATCAAATAAAGTAAGTAGGTAAGTAAGGGTATAGGGTCTCTCATCTTTCAATACAAGAGGGGTCAGAATAGGTCAATAGCAGTTAAGTTTAAAGTGTTTTGCAAACAGTTAAGTTATAA
The DNA here is from genome assembly GCA_003788595.2 of Choiromyces venosus 120613-1. Taxonomy (NCBI): domain Eukaryota; kingdom Fungi; phylum Ascomycota; class Pezizomycetes; order Pezizales; family Tuberaceae; genus Choiromyces; species Choiromyces venosus. The sequence goes on from ML120354.1 coordinate 1,143,796, forward strand.
AATCATGAGTCAAAGTAGGTAGTACTGTTTACTATCATGCCAGCATGATTTTGGGTACTAAATCCTGCTCAGGTAAACTTGGAAATAACTTTCAATTGTATATAATCAAGTCTCGCTTGATGTAAACATAACTAAACTAGATCTGAAGAAACCAAGAAAAACCAGACAGAATATAATAAGAAAACCCAATAGATGCATAACAGAGAGAATACTTAATACTGAAAACCTATAAGAAACCCTTTTCCATCCTTGACTATCTTACTCTGCTGAGTCTAGTCAATTTTAGCTTTCTAAACATAGTCTTCAGAGGGTGAACTCACCTTGTCCATCTCCAGTCCATCAGGTTCATCACTCCAGCACACCATCATTGAGTTAGGGAATTGTTAGTTGCTAACTAATTTCTCTTGGGAGGGTTACTTACCTAGTCTAAAGCATCCATATCAACCTCTATTATCTGAGGAGTTGATTTGTGGATTTTGAGAATTTTTCTAGGAACAGGAGGAGGGGACTCAATGTACTTAACTTTGTGCAAGGGACCCGATGTATGGCCCGCCTCTTCTGCAGATCACTTCCATGCCTTAGCTGGCTTGAAAGAGCTAACAATGGAAGTAACCAAGGTACACTTCCACCAGAAGTGACCAGGTTGTGTACATTTGGTGAATTAGCCTAACTTCTAGTACTTGTCAAGGAATGTGCTAGGAATATTCTTATGAGTGATTGAATACTCTGAATTTTGCAGCTTTGACTGATGGCTGCCCAAAGAGTTAGCAGGTTTGGGATTTTGCTTACTGGAAACCTTTCTGTTCTTCTGTTGCTTCTTTGAGGAATGCTTGTCCTTACTCTTATCATGACTGGATCCTTTATCCTTAACTACTGTCTGGCTAAAGAATGTATTGTCTTCCAGGTCATGGTCAGTTTTCCTTAAGAGATCAAGGTACTGATTTACATCCTTGGGATGGGGGTTCTTCTGAGCCCATGCTGTCTGCATTTCTGACATAATGTTGATATGCACCTTGTCTTTCACTGCTTGTCCATTCGTATACTTTAGTTTGGTCATTAGATTAATGACCTTATCCAAGTACTTGTCTACTTGACTGGATTTCATCTCCAGTGAGGTCCACTGTAACAACCCACCAGAGGGTGTCTTACAGTAAACTATTCTTACACCCATACCAGAGACTTTAAGGTCAACAGGTAAGGATAGTTTGGTTCACTATAGTGGATAACTATGCATACTATAAGATCGTAGTATAAAAGGTGGGCTCAGGAAAGGCTCGTGTAACAAGGCCTGAGTTACCCTGACATGAGGTTCGGGTTACCCTGCCATAAGGTCTAAGTTACCCTGACATGGCACCCAAGTTACCCTACCTAGCATTTAGAGGTACTTACTTGGGGCAGGGGGTGATCCTATAAGGATTGGGCACTCCGGTAAAATCTAAAGGCAACAAACCTGGTAGCCTTTGGGGGACTATAGGAGGAGCTACAGGGCTCCGAATACCCCAGGACTTTACAGAGGTATTCCTAACACCCCTCCTCGGCCCCAGTGTAACGACCGCACGTCATGGGCTTACGGTTGTTGAGTTGCTCCATTCCTTATAAAAGGAACTGAGTAGAGGTACTCTTGTAATACTGCATAGGTTGTCACTGTCCGTCCGACCGGATGCTGTCCGTAGGATATATGAGAGGGCATAGGGTGTGCTCCAGAGGAAGGGCTATCTTCTGGTACTAAATATGTGTAAAACGGACAAGAACTGAAGGAGTTACTCAGGTAATACCAGAAGGGTAGTCTAGAGCCTCTCGGGTAGTCCTGGGGTGGCCCGGAAGATGTTGAAGCATCTCTGGGTGGGTGAAACGCACATAGACACAACTCGTGCCCAATCGCTGTAAGACAATTGGGGTTGTTTGAGAACTCTAAAAGCATGATTCTTATCATGGTAGGAGTGCTTTCGGGGAGTTGACTGTGGGTAGTGCCCACTAGGCCAATCACCAACATACCCCACCGGGGGAGCCGAGTAAACTTTCCTATCAGGCAAAGACTTGACTAGAATGAAGTAGAATGTTCAGCTTGATCGTGAGAACTGTGTCTACTAAAGGCTTGCATGGATGAAATGCATATGGGTATGAGAGTTCATAAATGGTATATCTCCTTAGTTGCATGATAGTTCGCCACTAGCATGTCAACAATATGAAGAGTTTTTCTCCTGCAGTCACATTAGAGATGCAGCGCTGAAACACTTGATGTCAGAAGGAGATTTAGCCAGAGCGACCAACATCCACAAAGGAATAATGTCCTGGGTGGTATGTGTTGGCCAGCCCAGAGGAGATGGGTGTGCTCATGATTAAGTTAGAGTAGTGATGGGTGGGAACTGGCAGTATATAATATTCTACTTAGACTATATGTGAGTCCCACTCTACTCTGGCAATCAACTACCTCTCGAGAAACTTACTGAGTGAAGCTGCAGCTTAACAATATTAAGTTTTACAGTTTTGATTCTTCTTTACTCTACTGTTGATTATCACTTTTGATCTTTGAGTCACTTCAGTGCGGTCATGAACTTGGGATCCATGTTCCCTTAGGGCACCCCTGTTACAGTATATCATTAAGCAACTTCCTCACTTAACTCTCTTGAACTTGTTGCCAGAAAACCTTCCTATGTTGACATATTCGAGTGCAAGTCGCTTGTCTGGTACAAGAAGCATCAGGTGGAAAGAATTACGTCTTCCGAAGTTGGTTTTACTGACCCTGCGGTACAGGAACACACTGCCCAAACCCTACGAGCCAGTATCTTCCCAGATCTATGGGGTTTGGAGTGGGAACCTGTGTCACTATTGCTTGAAGCTGCTCCCATTGAAGTTCCTCAGGCATATCAAGAATTGGTTGTTGCAGACCGGAGGGCCCTCACACAATCCTTCTCCCATGATGCCAAGTTTACTGAGATGATGAGTGTTGACAGTCAGGGTATCAGCTTTGCAGACTTCTCATGTGAGTATGTTAAACCATATATCCTTCGGGAAATCAGTCATCAATTTCACACAGCTCAGTAATAGTTACATTTCTGGAATGAGCAAAGGCAAGCTCCATTTTGTCAGGATATGGAGAAGATATCATGGAGTTGGATGTTGGATCAACAGGCCACATTTCGTGAGCACATTCAAAATGCCAACTCACTAAATACCAGGATTGGAGCTCTAAAGAAGGCAATCGAAGGTGGATATGCAATAGACTCCGATAATGATGCAATTATGAGATATGCTCCTCCCCTTCCATTAGTGCTTACTGAAAAATGTGCACCTAACTTTGCTCTGAAGCTTCATGAAATGTTGCAGAAGTCAGAAGAAAAGCAATTTCTCACCCCTTTAGGGATACAAGAAATCAGTAACAATTGGGAACAGTAGTTCTCTCAGGAAGCCTCACAGGCTCTGTCCAACCCACCCCGAAGAGCACGAAGGAGTAGAGACAATAGTCCCTCCGGGGCGCTAGGTCCTATAATTAGGCCCATGCCAAGGGTGGAAACAAGGACAAGGCAGACACCACCAGTCGGAGAAAATTCAATGACTCTTTCAGGAGCCAGGAATACTCCGACATTTGCAGTCTGACCACCCACAATAGAGAGACCTTTTGGTAGTGCAATGCCAGTTCCTATGGGACAGGAACCACAGACACCGGTGCGCAATACTCCTATAGTCATTCTGCCAGCCCCAGGACCTAAGCCTTCAGGCAGTGGTTTTGGTCAACATCTAGGGGTCCTGGGGGCTTGGGTACAGTCATTTGCAAGTAATTGTTCCCCTGCGTCTTGGGTCGAAGGAGGGTTGCTTTTCGAAAGACGCTATCACTATATTGATGGGTGATTTAAACTTCCTTCACAGGCAATTAGGCACCCACTAGGACAAAATGCATCAAGAGAAAAGGGACCCAAAGTTGAAAAAACCCTATGTAATTTCCATAGCTCACTTCATCATCAAGGACTCCCACTAGCACTGGAGACTTGTTTGGAATACCAACAGTCCTGGTTCAAACCTGAGCAAGCAATGGCAACTTCGAGTCAATCGGATAGTACTCACTTACCCCCTCCAACACCACACCCAGTTCTACCATCCAGGGGTGGTTCCCACTTTAGTGGACTGGGTAGTTCGGAGGAATCCTTTGATGGATATGATCTTCCTGCTGGAGGTGGAGGTAATAGACCACTGACAGGCGGAAATGCTGGGGCTGGATGAGATCTCGGTGATTCTGACTCCTCTAGCAGCTCAGATGATGATGCCGACTCCATCCCCGATCTTGAGCAATTCCTTGGACGACATAAGTCAAACTGGAATGACTCAAAGAAGAGACACTATGACCACAGAACTTATAAGCTGGCCAAATTCTTACAGTCATGTAAGAAGAAAAGCAAAACTGCTTCCAAGGTAAGGCCTAAGAAACCTGAGAAATTTGGTGACGTCAAGGCTTTTACCAGGGATATTAATGACACTCTGAAGTTCCTTAGTGATGTGGAAATCAAGTTTAATTATTTCCATGAGTCTATCACTGAAGACATGGATAAGATTAGCTTGGTTATCTCTCTCTTGGAAGGTTCTGCCAAAAGCTGTTATATGGGTCTCCACTGTTATATTAATGAGGAGGCTGCCCAATGGAGCGGAATGCCATTCAACCCAGACAACGAACTCTGAACCTGGGAAGGATTCCGCTGTCATTTGGAAACCAATTTTGGAGGCCACGCTGATTGGGATCGCTCTTTAGCCAAGTGGAGTTCACTGGAGATGAAACCTGTCTAAGTAGACAAGTACTTGGATAAGGTCATTGACCTAATGACCAAACTAGGGTATACGGATGGACAAGCAGTGAAGGATAAGGTGCATATCAGTATTACATCAGAACTGTGGACAGCCTGGGCTCAGAATAACCCCCATTCTGAGGATGTAAATGAGTACCTTGATCTCTTAAGGAAAACTGGCCATGACTTGGAAGACAATACGCACTTTAGCTAGACAGTGGTTAAGGATAAAGGATCCAGTCATGATAAGAGTGAGGACAAGCATTCCTCAAAGAAGCAATAGAAGAAGGGAAAGGGAAAGGGTAAGCAGAATCCCAAACCTGCTAACTCTTCAGGCAGCTGTCAGTCAAAGCCGGAAAATTCAGAGTATTCAATTGCTCACAAGAATATTCCTAGCACACTCCTTGACAAGTGCCAAAAGTTAGGCCTATGCACCAAATGTGGACAACCAGGTGACTTCTGGCAGAATTGTACCTTGGTTACTCTGGTTGTTAGCTCTTTCAAGCCAGCCAAGGCTTGCAAGCAATCTGCAGAAGAGGCGGGCCATACATCTGGTCCCTCTAACAAAGTTAAGCGCATTGAGGCCCCTCCTCCTATTACTAGAAAAATTCTTGAAGTCCGCGAATCAACTCCTCAGATAATGGAGGTTGATACGATGCTTCAGACTAGGTAAGTAACCCTCTGAAGAGAAATTAGTTAGCAACTAACAATTGCCTAGGCCAATGATGGCATACTAGGGTGATAAACTTGATGGACTGGAGATGGACAAGGTAAGTCCACCCTCAGAAGACTATGTATAGAAAGCTAAATTTGACTAAGCTCAGCAGAGTCAAGGATGGGAAAGGTTTTCTTATGGGTTTTTGGTATTAGGGGTTCTCTCTCTATTATGCGTCTATTGGGTTTTTCTTATTATATTCTGTCTGGTTTTTCTTGGTTTGTTTGGATCTGGTTTAGTTATGTTTACATCAGGCGGGACTTGATTATATACAATGAAAGTTATTTCCAAGTTTACCTGAGGAGTGTTTAGTACCCGAAATCATGCTGGCGTGATAGTAAACAGCACTACTTATTTTGACTCATGATTTAAAACTTAACTGTTTGCAAAACACTTTAAACTTAACTGCGATTAACCTATTTTGACCTCTCTTGTATTGAACAATGAGAGACCCCATACCCTTACTTACCTACTAACATTATTGATACTAGAAATGTCTAGCGAAGAAAGAACCAGAAAGCAGCAGTGACTCTCAGGTCGCCCATGACATACAAAGTCTATCCGGGTGAAGGTTAGACTTGAGTGGCAACTGAATGCAAAAAGGAGTAGTGCGGAAGCAGTACTACTCATGGATAGTGGCACTATGGGAGCTGTGCTCAGTAGCAGATGGGTAAAGGATACTCAAATACCCTGTGTCCAAAGGAAGACTCCTTCCCCCATATTAGATGCAAGTGGGAACAATATCCCAGGATTGGGTCTCCATTATACCTAGGCGGTAAAGATGAAGATAGGAGACCACTCAAATAAAATGAGCTTTGAGATTGCAGAAATGCCAGAGGGCAAAATTGATGGGTATCTTCCAATGTCTTGGCTCTCTGAGCCTAACCTGGACATTGATTGGGAAAAGTGTACACTGGCCTGGTGGTCAGCATACTGTAAGGTAAATTGTCTAGCTAGATGTGGTTACCAGCGATTAGAATTCATCACTGAGGAAGAAATGATGACTGAGGATCAAGGATCTGTCCATCACCTTGGGATGGCTAAGTTCAGGATGAAGATGGGAATGATACCACAATAAATCTCCTTCTAGTGTATAAGGACTTTAGTGATATCTTTAGTCAGGAAAGGATAGAGTCCTTACTGCAGCACTCTAAGTATGATCACAAGATTGAACTACAGGTGGGAACAACTCCTCCTTTTGTTCCTATCTATCCCCTCTCTGAGAAGGAGTTAAAGGCACTTCGTGAGTACCTTGATGAGATGCTGGCGACTGGAAAGATCAGGAGATCAAGCTCACCGACCACTGCTCCTATATTATTTGTGCCAAAGCCAGATGGTACACTATGGTTATGCATTGACTATAGAGAACTGAACAAGATAACCGTGAAGAACCGTTATCCCCTCCTATTAATGAACGAGCTGAGGAATAGACTTGGAAAAGCAACAGTATTTACCAAGTTAGATCTGAAAAATGGTTATTACCTTTTGCGAATGGCAAAGGGTGATGAATGGAAGACTGCTTTTCGTTGTCGGTATGGCTTGTATGAGTATATTGTGATGCCTTTTGGGTTATGTAATGCACCATCTACTTTCCAGAGCATGATTAATGATGTATTTAGAGGTCTACTAGATGAAGGAGTCATCGCTTATATGGACGATATCCTGATCTACTCAGAGACTATAGAGGAGCATGTTGCTCTAGTTAGGAGAGTAATGGAAAAGCTGCGAGAAGCAGCCTTATGTGTTAGCATCAAGAACCTTCCACCAGAGAGAAGTTGAATTCCTAGGGTATAAGATATCTGATCGTAGGATATCAATGACAACGGAAAAGGTGGAATTGATCAAGAACTGGTCGAGTCCAAAGAGTGTCGTCAAAGTACAAAGCTTCATGGACTTTACCAACTTCTACCAAAGGTTCATCAAGGGGTTTAGCAAGATAGCAAGGCTATCGACAGACCTGACAAAGAAGGACGTTAAATGGGACTGGACACTAGCCTGCATGGAGGCTTTTGAACAATTAAAGGAGTTGTTTACATCCAGCCCTATTCTAGCACACTTTGACCCTAACCAACCAACAAAGTTAGAAACCAATGCAAGTGACTTTGCATTAGGTACTGTTCTGTCCCTGCTCTGTGAGGATGGCAAATGGCATCCAGTGGCCTATCATATTAGGAAGTTCGTACCAGCAGAGGTGAATTATGATGTTTGTGATAAGGAAATGACCAGGATTGTGGCGGCATTCAAAGAATGGGATCATTTACTGAGGTTTGTCACTGATCAAATTGTTATATACACTGATCACAAAAATCTGGAATACTTTAACAGTACCAAGATATTGAATAGACGGCAACACCGCTGGGTGGAATTCTTACAACTGTTCAATTTTAGGGTTATCTACTGTGAAGGTAGGTTGAACGAGAAGGTAGATGCATTGTCAAGGTATAGGGACTACCGCCTTGAAGGGGGAGGTAATTCTCAACCAAACCCCAATACAATCTTCTTCTGACTAGGTCAATGGGTTGTAAATGAGGAGTGGGACATCTTGCGACCACAGGTGTTGCAATCTTGCCAAGGCTATCGGTTGCAATCTTCCTTTTTGGAAGCACTTAAGAAAGCAACCAGTGCAGATGACAAGTACATGAGCATATTCAAGTCAGTCAGAGGTGGGCAGATGTTACGATCCGCTATATGATCTCTCCTATTTATATCTTGCAACAGGCAACGAGTCTGTAATTAGT
>ML120354.1:1156228-1246919 GCA_003788595.2 Choiromyces venosus 120613-1
AAAGGTTAGACTTGAGTGGCAACTGAATGCAAAAAGGAGTAGTGCAGAAGCAGTACTACTCCTAGATAGTGGCACTATGAGAGCTGTGCTCAGTAGCAGATGGGTAAAGGACACTCAAATGCCCTGTGTCTGAAGGAAGACTCCTTCCCCCATATTAGATGCAAGTGGGAACAATATCCCAGGATCAGGTCTCCATTATACCAAGGCAGTAAAGATGAAGATAGGAGACCACTCAAATAAAATGAGCTTTGAGATTGAAGAAATGCCAGAGGGCAAAATTGATGGGTATCTTCCAATGTCCTGGCTCTCTGAGCATAACCTGGACATTGATTGGGAAAAGGGTACACTGGCCTGGCGGTCAGCATACTGTAAGGTAAATTGTCTAGCTAGATGTGGTTACCAGCGATTAGAATTCATCACTGAGGAAGAAATGATGACTGAGGATCAAGGATCTGTCCATCACCTTGGGATGGCTAAGTTCTAGGATGAAGATGGGAATGATACCACAATAAATCTCCTTCTAGTGTATAAGGACTTTAGTGATATCTTTAGCCAGGAAAGGATAGAGTCCTTACTGCAGCACTCTAAGTACGATCACAAGATTGAACTACAGGTGGGAACAACTCCTCCTTTTGGTCCTATCTATCCCCTCTCTGAGAAGGAATTAAAGGCACTTCGTGAGTACCTTGATGAGATGCTGGCGACTGGAAAGATCAGGAGATCAAGCTCACCGACCACTGCTCCTATATTATTTGTGCCAAAGCCAGATGGTACACTATGGTTATGCATTGACTATAGAGAACTGAACAAGATAACCGTGAAGAACCGTTATCCCCTCCTATTAATGAACGAGCTGAGGAATAGACTTGGAAAAGCAACAGTATTTACCAAGTTAGATCTGAAAAATGGTTATTACCTTTTGCGAATGGCAAAGGGTGATGAATGGAAGACTGCTTTTCGTTGTCGGTATGGCTTGTATGAGTATATTGTGATGCCTTTTGGGTTATGTAATGCACCATCTACTTTCCAGAGCATGATAAATGATGTATTTAGAGGTCTACTAGATGAAGGAGTCATCGCTTATATGGACGATATCCTGATCTACTCAGAGACTATAGAGGAGCATGTTGCTCTAGTTAGGAGAGTAATGGAAAAGCTGCGAGAAGCAGCCTTATGCGTTAGCATCAAGAACCTTCCACCAGAGAGAAGTTGAATTCCTAGGGTATAAGATATCTGATCGTAGGATATCAATGACAACGGAAAAGGTGGAATTGATCAAGAACTGGTCGAGTCCAAAGAGTGTCGTCAAAGTACAAAGCTTCATGGACTTTACCAACTTCTACCAAAGGTTCATCAAGGGGTTTAGCAAGATAGCAAGGCTATTGACAGACCTGACAAAGAAGGACGTTAAATGGGACTGGACACCAGCCTGCATGGAGGCTTTTGAACAATTAAAGGAGTTGTTTACATCCAGCCCTATTCTAGCACACTTTGACCCTAACCAACCAACAAAGTTAGAAACCAATGCAAGTGACTTTGCATTAGGTACTGTTCTGTCCCTGCTCTGTGAGGATGGCAAATGGCATCCAGTGGCCTATCATATTAGGAAGTTCGTACCAGCAGAGGTGAATTATGATGTCTGTGATAAGGAAATGACCAGGATTGTGGCGGCATTCAAAGAATGGGATCATTTACTGAGGTTTGTCACTGATCAAATTGTTATATACACTGATCACAAGAATCTTGAATACTTTAATAGTACCAAGATATTGAATAGACGGCAACACCGCTGGGTGGAATTCTTACAACTGTTCAATTTTAGGGTTATCTACTGTGAAGGTAGGTTGAACGAGAAGGTAGATGCATTGTCAAGGTATAGGGACTACCGCCTTGAAGGGGGAGGTAATTCTCAACCAAACCCCAATACAATCTTCTTCTGACTAGGTCAATGGGTTGTAAATGAGGAGTGGGACATCTTGCGACCACAGGTGTTGCAATCTTGCCAAGGCTATCGGTTGCAATCTTCCTTTTTGGAAGCACTTAAGAAAGCAACCAGTGCAGATGACAAGTACATGAGCATATTCAAGTCAGTCAGAGGTGGGCAGATGTTACGATCCGCTATATGATCTCTCCTATTTATATCTTGCAACAGGCAACGAGTCTGTAGTTAGTCTTTGTTAAGGTAATACTTACCTTCTATTGTATTCTCCGTTCTTCGAGAATCCTTAATACTTGTTATCTTACACTACGTCTTAGATATTGACCGTTGCCAATACTAAGTCCTTATAGTGCTAACTAGTATTAATCTTGTTCTTCTTCTCAGTTATTGATCTTGTAGGTAAAGAGCGTAAAGGTGTTTTATTGATAACTTGTAGATAGGAAATAACTTAGATGGTTGCGTGAAGAACTAACTCTCAGGTCCTACTGACCTCCTTATATAGTTCTTCCAGCAACCCGCTTACAAATCAAATGAGTCACAACTGTGACTCATGCACTCGCGTAACATATAACCTCATGACCATACTTGGTCATGCGCGAAAGTCCCATGACCTTAAAGGGGTCATGTGCGAAACCTCATGACTCGTATAAACGAAGTCATGCCTCTTAATCCTTATGACTCATAGGCGTACCTATGAGTCAATGCTCAACATACCAATCAAATTCAAACATAAACAACTATGACTCACAACTGTGAGTCATGTGAAACCCTATGACTCGTACCTGAGTCATAGTGTAAAAACATATCATCGTATGACTCAACTGAGTCATGTGAAAAACCTTTTAACAAATGAAATACTATGACATACAATTGTATGTCATGTAAAACCATTACAAACCATGCCGGGTTTGTAATAGCAGATAGATGTTGACCCTAGTTTTTTGGTAGAGAAGGACTTACTACTCTATAAGAAAAGGTGGTACATACCTGAGGCAAAATGGTTGAAGCAAGCAATCATGGAGGCAGAACATGATTCCTGTATTGCGAGACACCTTGGGACATATAAGACAGTTGGATGAATCAAGGCAAACTTCTACTGGCCAAAGATGGATGAGCACATCATAGAGTATATGTGTACTTACGATACATGTCAAAGGAGCAAGACAGTCTGGCACAAGAAATTTGGATTACTTGAACCAATTGAGGTGCCAATAAGACCATGGAATGATATCTCCATGGACTTCATTGTAGCATTACCAGAGTCTGAGGGATATACAAAGATATGGGTCATTGTTGATCGATTCTCGAAAATGGCTCACTTCATACCACTGACAATGGAGGTGTCTATAGAAAAGTTGGCATTAATATTCCTGAAGGAGATATGGTGCCTACATGGGCTCCCAGAATTGATAATCTCAGACCGAGATAGCCAATTCACCTCTAAGTTTTGGGCAAACTTGATGAAGTTACTACAAATCAAGCTTAACATATCGATGTCTTTCCACCCAGAAACTGATGGGCAGACTGAATGGGTGAACCAAACTCTAGAACTATATCTTCGGAGCTATTACTCATATCAGCAAGACGATTGGGTGTCTTTGTTACTATTGGCAGAGTATGCGTATAATACTTCTACCTCAGAATCCACTAGGACTTCCCCTTTTGAGATTAACTATGGATTTAACCCTTGTACAAACTGGTCAGGCATAGTTCCAGATAGCCAAGGGATTCATCCAAGCAGCGAGCTCTTAGTATAGAACTGGGAAGGTTCTTGACAAGAGGTCAGGGAAACCTTACAAGGGGCACAAGAAAGGCAATAGAAGTGGCATGACCAAAAGAGGCTACCATCTCCAGAATATGTGACAATGGAAGATGTGACCAATGGAGTAGCAAAAAAGGCCAACTGGGTAATGTTGAACTGAAAGAACATCTGGAAAAAGAGGCCAATGGAGAAGTTAAACCATTGAATGTTTGGCCCCTTTGTGGTTAAATGAAAGGTAGGGTCCCGGGCATATGAGCTCAAACTCCCAGCACATTGGTCAATCCACCCTGTATTCAATGTCAGTTTACTGGAACCATACCGCGATGATCCAGTAGGTAGGACCCAAAAGGAAGTTCCATTACCAGAGATAGTAGATAATGAAGCAAGGTATGTGGTTAAAGCTATCCTGGATAGTCATTGGTAGGGCAAGATAAAGATGAGTTCCCGCCACCGTTTTGTTCAATACTTACTAGCGTGGGAAGGTTATGGACCAGGGAAGAATTCATGGGAACCTTTCGAGATGCTAGAAGGAATGGCCATGGAGGCCCTTAATGATTTTCATGGAAGGTATCCATCCAAGCCAAGGGATCACCACATAGTGGATGTACCGAAGCCAGGAAATAAAAGATGTCACTAACAGTCCGGAGTGGACCTTAGAGAAGAGGGGAGTTGTGTAATGACCCACCAGAGGGTGTCTTACAGTAAACTATTCTTGCACCCATACCAGAGACCTTGGGGTCAATGGGTAAGGATAGTTTGGTTCACTATATTGGACAGCTATGTATATTATAAGATTGTAGTATAAAAGGTAGACTCAGGAAAGGCTCGTGTAATGAGGCCTGAGTTACCCTGACATGAGGCCTGAGTTACCCTGCCATAAGGTCTGAGTTACCCTGACATGGCACCCAAGTTACCCTACCTAGCATTTAGAGGTACTTACTTGGGGCAGGGGGCAATCCTATAAGGATTGGGCACTCTGGTAAAATCTAAAGGCAACAAACCTGGTAGCCTTTGGGGGACTATAGGAGGGGCTACAGGGCTCCGAATGCCCCAGGATTTTACAGAGGTATTCCTAACACCCCCCTGCGGCCCCAGTGTAAGGACTGCACATCATGGGCTTACGGTTGTTGAGTTGCTCCATTCCTTATAAAAGGAACTGAGTGGAGGCACTCTTGTAACACTGTATAAGTTGTCACCGTCCGTCCGACCGGATGCTGTCCGTAGGGTATATGAGAGGTCATAGGGTGTGCTCCAGAAGAAGGGCTATCTTCTGGTACTAAATATGTGTAAAACGGACAAGAACTGAAGGAGTTACTCAGGTAATACTGGAAGGGTAGTCCAGAGCCTGCTGGGTAGTCCCAGGGTGACCCAGAAGATGTTGAAGCATCTCCAGGCAGGTGAATCGCACATAGACCCAACTTGTGCCCAATCACTGTAAGACTATCAGGGTTGTTTGAGAACTCTAAAAGCATGATTCTTATCATGGTAGTGGTGCTTTCGGGGAGTTGACAGTGGGTAGCACCCACCAGGCTAATCATTAAGGTACCCCACTGGGGGAGCCGAGTAGACTTTCCTATCAGGCAAAGACTTGACTAGAATGAAGTAGAATGTTCAGCTCAATTGTGAGAGCTATGTCTACTAAAGGCTTTCATAGATGAAATGCATATGGGTATGAGAGTTCATAAATGGTATATCTCCTCAGTTGCATAATAGTTCACCACTAGCATGTCAACAATATGAAGAGTTTTTCTCCTGCAGTCGCATTAGAGATGCAGCACTGAAACACTTGATGTTGGAAGGAGATTTAGCCAGAGCGGACCAACATCCACAAAGGAATAATGTCCTGGGTGGTGTGTGTTGGCCAGTCTGGAGGAGATGAGTGTGCTCATGATTAAGTTAGAGTAGTGATGGGTGGGAACTAGCAGTATATGATATTCTACTTAAACTATATGCAAGTCCCACTCTACTCTGGCAATCAACTACCTCTCGAGAAACTTACTGAGTGAAGCTGCGACTTAACGATATTAAGTTTTACTGTTTTGATTCTTCTTTACTCTATTGTTGATTATCACTTTTGATCTTTGAGTCACTTCAGTGTGGTCATGAACTTGCGATCCATCTTCCCTTAGGGTGCCCCCATTACATAAAGGACCTTTAGTTTTCCTTGGTAGATTGCTGGTACCTGAAGGAGATTTAGGTAATTTGTAGATTGAAACTAGTGATTTCTGATGCAATCTATAAACCAAGTATCTTATGTAACTAGTCCTCTACCTCCTAGATTTAGGTTCATATAGTATGCCTGTAATATATCATCTGGTAAAGAATTGTGTATTTTTGAGTTGTCAAAAAAAAAATAAACACTGACATTCTAGAAAACTCAAATTAAAAATAGGTATAGCCTGTGTGATTATTTGATTTATCATTTTCTCAGTATTCCACCAGCAATCACCACCAAACTCAATCAATTCCAGAATACTGTAGGAAAGATTATACAATTATAGGTAGGATTCTGAGTAGTATTCCAAGACTCAAAGTGGCTGCCTGGCAGTAACAAAACATGAAACTATAATACCTGCTCTAAGCTCCTTCTTTCTCAATAGCATACTACCTTTTTCTACCTATTCAAATTGTGGTCCCTCATTTGAGTAAAAAATACACTCATCATGAGTAACCAGAATAATAGGAATAAGGTCTATAGTTCTTCATATAGCTTCTGATGATTTGCCAGGTTTGTACCCATACTGCTCATTCTATTCTACCAATTGTAGTATCAAGGAATTGGGATATGGAAGGAAGAACTTTTGATGATAATTCAGAACATCATTGCACTCATGGTTATCTTTAAAAAGTCCCTTCTGAACTTTTTTCCAGTTATATCCTAACTAGTGAAGCCAATTAGCACCAGCTTTGCTTGATATTGACTAACTATTAAGGTCCTCTGCCAATTGCTTCAAACTTGCAATTATGTCATAGATAATTTATATAGTATCATCATTCTCTTTAGTATCTTGGATCTCATCTTGCTTGGCCACTTATTGCTAGTAATTGGTAACCACCCAGGCTAAATCCTCTGCAGTAATGTGATTTCCAGAGTATCTCTCCTGGTACAAGGTCAAGTACCATCTGACTGCAATTAAAGTCTCCTTATCATTCAATATACTACATAACTTGCCTATTTTTCCCTGTAGCTCTGCTGGAATAGGATGATCTTACACCCATGACTTTTCTCATAACATGATGAAGCTTCCCAATTTGCCTCTACACTGAAAGGCATTTGTCCTCTTCTTTACTACCTATTCTCATGAGTATTGTGGGCTGAGTGTTTAAATTAGATATTCATGAATTGTAGTACTTGGAAATGCCATGTATAATCTTGTCCCTTTGGCAACATCTTTTTGGATTGCAAAAGATACTCAAGATCACAAATATTTTTAAACAATATTCTATTAACTAATATCTCATATTATATACCTATAAACTATAGTATATCTATTATACTTATACTTTAACTTACAACAAGTTAGATAATATACTTGTATGCAAAATCTCTATTCTTATGTACATATTACCCTTAATGCTAACTCCAAAGGACCATCTCTGTATTGCTTCTACAATCATTGAAGTATCTTAAACATGTAAGAATCAGTTACTAGCTTAAAAATAATTCTTATTGGTATAAATGAGTCTCTAACCAGAACTATGATCTTGCATATTCTCAGTCTTGTTTCTTTCACCATATACTTCCCCTCTTCTTACAAGCTGACTCTTAACTCTCCTATCACCTACAATTATCTAATTACTAGTATTTAACTGCTGCTCAATGTTACAAACCAAGCATGGAAAAGGATTTTCACATGACTTCTGATTATGATGTCATAGGTTTGTAAAGTTTTGCATGCAGGACTTTATTTGAAGTTATATAAGTTTCACACATGACCCACACTTGTGAATTAGAACTAGTATATTTGATTTTGCACACATGACTTGTTTAGGAGGACATGTGAGTTTTGCATATGATCTACTTTAGATCATGTTGTTATTAGATTATATGAAGTGTATGAGTCACAATTGTAACTCATAATTAGTTATTGATTTGTAAGCAGGTTATGAGAAGGACTATATAAGGAGGAGGATATCACATTATAGTTAGTTCTTCATACAACTACCTCAGTTATTTCGTAGATATAACTTTATGACTATATGAATATAAAATACCTTTACTCTCTTTAATAAAGAAGTCCAATGATATCTAACTTATAAGATAAATAGGAAGTAAATAAGAGAACTTAGTCTTAGAAAGACTAAGTACGAATACAAGAAGTTTAGCCTTAGGAAGGTTAAAAATGATTAATAAGGACTTAGTCTTAGGAAGACTAACAAGAATTAATAAATATGACTTTGAGTATCTATTCCCCATTCTGATAAGTATTATAATAATATAATAATATCATTGCCTGTTGCACTGTTATATAACAGGAGAGATCTAATAAGTGATCCTAACATTTGGTTACATCTTGAGCAACACCTAATAATAGCATGGATTTTGAATATGAAGACCAATCATTAGAACTTCCAGAGGTTGTACATGCACTTTCAAGAACTGCCTCCAAAAAAGGAAGAGCAGTAAGTCCAATTATACTAGAAGATAGATCACAGGAAGGATCGACCTCCTCTACCAAAACTGCAGACAAAAGAATGAGTGGAGCAGGATGAGGAGGGGGAAATGCTTCAGTCAAGGCTTCCCCTATACTGGAATTAATACCAGGACAGTTCCAACAGATCATAAAGGCTATAGGAGGAGGAACCAAGAGGCTAAAAGTCAAAGAACTAGAAACCTTCTCAGCAGATTGAAGCAAGTTATGAAACTGACCAGCTTAACTGCAAGTTTACTTTGCAGCAGTAGGATGGTCTGAAGGACATCACAAAGAAAAGATAATCTATACACCCAATCTATTAAGAGAGGATGCCAGCAGTTGGCTTACACCTTATACAGAAGGAACCACTGCAATAATGTAACATATGTGGCTAGATGTCAGAACAACTCTAAATATACAGTTTGGAGCTATCAACCCTCAAGGGGAAGCAAGGATGAAACTAAGAGAACTAGCTCAAAGAGGGATGACAATGACAGAGTATTGGAATAAGTTCAGAGTAATATCAATGGAAGTCAATCTTGATCAGGCAATGGCTAAGGAATGGCCATTCATAGATATAATAAAGAAACTGCAGGATGAATACAGACATCAAGATCAAGAACCAGGTTTTATGGAAGATCTAGCATGATAGGCAATTGAAAAAGAAACCAAGCTAGCTACCATCAGACACCTCCAGAATAGGAGCAACAAAACACATCAACTAGCCCTACCAAGAAACAACAATGGTACTTTCAAAGCTGGCTCTAGTGTCATCCCAAGAGGAGAACCAATAGATCTTGATGCAACTAACTAGAGAAAACTCATGCAGCTGCCAAATAAAGAGTTTCAGAAAAAAAGAAAAAAAAATGTTTCAAATGTGGAAATAAGTGACACTTTACAAGAGACTACCAAGCTAAGAACATCAAGGTGAGAAGTATGGAGGTGGAAAGGAATAAAGAAGAGGAAAAAGGGACTTTAAATGAGGAAAGTCCCTAGTAAAAGATGGTCTGAGAGATAACAAAGTGAAAATCATTGAAATATCACAATTATGCTCAACAACATATTACACAGAACCCTTGAACTATGATTCAGATCACTTTATGATTAAAGTACAACTTCATAATAAGGGAAATGAAAAAGTAATAATGAATGCTATGATTGACTCAGGAACTACAGAGGACTTTATAGACCACAATTTTGCTACAAGACACTAATTGCCTCTGAAAAAAATCAGCAAACTAAGAGATATATATACAATATATAGTACTGTTTTGAAAGCAGGACCTACCACCCAGATAGCGGAACTATCAATAGACATAGGAAACTACAAAGAGAAAGCTACCTTCCTTGTAGCCAACCTAGTCAAGCATGAGTTAATTGTAGGAATGACATAGTTAAAGAATCATAGACCAAAGATCGACCAAATAAAAGAAAAAGTCGCCTTTGATATTGAAAGGTGCAAGGCTGTATGCCTAGATAGTTCTCTGACAGTATATGCAGTACCTGAGGAACAAACAATCAGAGAAAATCTAAAAAGTTGAATTTTACCCATTGACATGGAAGAAGGACTAGAAAGCTAAATCCAACAAATTGGCATAGATAACCAGGAAAGCCAACAAGTGGTTATCAAAAAACTAAGCCAGGATGTGAAGATACTAACAAAAGGATCGCATCTAGTAGCAGGTTATGACTTATACAGCACAGAGGCAGTTATTGTCCCTGCACATGAATAAAAACTCATTGGAACAGGAATTGGCATAGGACTCCTTGAGAACACCTACACTTGCATTGTAGCAAGAAGTGGATTAGCAAACTGAAAAGACCTAACTGTTAATGTCAGAGTAGTCAATGCAGACTACACAGATGAAATAAAGGTACTATTGGTAAACCTATCAGAAAAAGACTATGAAGTTAACTCAGGAGACAGCATCACCCAGCTAATAATTGAAAAGATTATCATGACAGACTTGCAAGAAATGCATCAAATAAAGGAAATGAAAAGAGGAAATACAGGTTTTGGTAGCACTGACTAAAGAGAAAAACAACTACCAAAGAAGAACCTCAAAATATCCTTTATCTTAGTAAGAGCTTTCAGGAAAATGTACTAAAAGAGAAATCAGACTGGTATCTTAAGATAGGATAAGGACAAGACATCCTTAGTAGCCATAACGATCAGTATAGAACTTGCTCTAAAAAAGAAGAAAAGCAAGAATAAATCAATGAAAGATATAGTACTAAAAGAATACCACAAATTGATAGAACTCTTTGAAGAAAATAAAAGAATAGATTTACTTCCTCATAGACACACCGATTACAAAATGGAACTGATAGAAGAAAAGACAGCCCCATTCATCGACTTATACTAATTAGGAGAAAAGAAGTTAAAGGCACTAAGAGAATACCTGGTAGAAAACCTGAATAGAAGATAGATCAGGCTATCTTTCATCAGTAGGAACTTCAATCCTATTTGTCAAGAAAAAAGATAAGGGATTAAGACTATAGTATGTGAACTATCAGAGACTGAATGCAGTATCTAAAAAAGACTAATACCCACTACCCCATATAAGTGAAGCTTTCGACCATCTAGGAAAGGCAAGATACTTTACCAAACTAGAGATCAAAGATACTTACCAACACATTCACTACAGAAAGGAGATGAATAGAAAATAGTTTTTCGAACTAGATATGGACTGTATGAATATACAGTCATGCCATTTAGATTAGTAAATACACCAGCAATATTCCAATAATAGATAAATACAGCCATTAGCAAATACCTGGATGTCATTTATATCACCTACCTAGATGACTTATTAATTTATTCTGATACCTTTGAATAACATCAAAGAGATGTTCATAAGATATTAGAAAAATTAAGAGAAATTGACATCAAACTTAAACCAATGAAATGTGAATTCTACAAAAAAGAAATCGAATACCTAGGGTTCATCATCAATAAAGAAGGAGTAAGAGTGGACCCTGTGAAAATAGAAGCCATAAGAGAATAGAAAGTACTGAGAAAAGTCAAAGGGGTACAATCCTTTGTAGGATTCTGCAACTTTTATCAAAGATTCATAGAAAGGTTTAGCAGAACAGCCAAACCCTTATATGAATTAACAAAGAAAAACCAGAAATCGGAATAGGGAGAGAAAGCCCAAGGAGCCTTTAAAGAACTAAAGAAAAAACTTATCACAACATCTATATTATATTATTTCAACCCTAGTCAGCCAATTATGATAGAAACAGATGCATCCAATTGTCTGTTCAGGTTTTGTATCATAATAAGACAAAAACAAAATAAGGAAACCAGTGGCATATTGATCAAAAACCATGACTAAGGCAGAATGCAACTATGACATTCATGACAAGAAAATGTTAGCAATAATGCAAGCCTTGAAAGAGTGGTGAAAATATGTGAAAGGAAGCCCACACATAGTAAAGATTCTTACTGACCACAAGAATTTAGTACCCTTTATAACTATAAAAGAACTCAATGAAAGACAAATTTATTGCAGTGAAGAATTGAGTCAGTACAATATTAAGATAGAGTATGGACCCAGAAAGGAAGGAGGGAAATCAGATGCCCTTACAAGGAGGTCAGACAACTTCCTAAAAAAAGGAAATGAAAGAAGAATACAATGAAAACAGGTTTTACTACCAACAGAAAAATTCTTTGATGAAGGATATGTATCTGAAAATGAGGAAATTAATACTATGGAAATACAATGACTAAAAACTGCAAAAATCTCAGAGGAGATAAAACAAAAAATGCAAAAGAACAAAACAATGCAGAAAATAAGAATAGCTTTAGAAAAAGGAGAAAAAGAATTTCCAAAAGTAGCCCTAGGACTCTATGAATGGAGAAACAATTACCTCCAATATGATGGAAGAATATGGCTCTCAGAAGACAAACCTAAATAAATAAAGGCAATATAAAGAAATCATGATACACTACAAAGTAGTTATGGGGGAACAGCAAAAATAATGGAATTAGTACAATGAATATACTATTGGTCAGACATGCAAAAAGATATTAAACGATATGTAAAAAGCTGTAATATATGTTAGAGAATAAAACCAGTTCATCATGTGCCATATAGACTACTACAACCACTTGAAATACCTGAAAATCCTTGGAATTCAATTAGTATAAATTTCATTACAGGCCTCCTAGAATCAAATAGTTATAATACTATATGGGTCATAGTAGATCACATGACCAAAATGTCACATTTTGTTTCCTATCATAAAAACAAGAAAACAATGCAATTTGTGCAATTATTTACAAAGAATATTTTCAAATTGCATGGATTGCTACAAGAGATTATTACCAACAGGGGTTCCATATTTACGTCAGACCTATGGAAAGAAATAACTAAAAGAATGAATATTCAAAGGAAATTAAGTATAGTATTCCATCCTCAAACAGATGGACAAAATGAGTAAACCAATGCCTTATTGGAACAGTTCCTTCAAGGATATGTAGAATATGTATAAAAAGATCGGAAAGAATGGTTACTATTTGCCAAGTTTGCCTACAACAACTCAATACAAGAAATAATTAAAACAATATCCTTCTATACAAACTATGAATATCAACCTATTAATGAGCCCATAGGCTATGAGATGATGGTCAAAGTATTACAAAGAGAAGATATGAGTCAATTGCACGATATCATCAGAACAAAAATCATCACAGCCCAATAGACCATAAAAGAAAACACCAATCAACAAAGAAAACCAGATCCAAGATTAAAATCAAGAGACAAAGTCTAGTTGGTGATAAAAGATATATGCACAACAAGGCCATCCAAGAAATTGGACTACAAAAAACTAGCACCATATGAGATAATAGAGAAAATTAGGAAAAAGGCATATAAACTGTCACTACCCCCCTTAGTAAACAAAAAACACCCAGTTTTCCACATCAGCAAACTCAAACTTTACCAAGATAATCCTTTACTTTTGCAACAAAAAGACCCACCTCCTCCTATAGAAATAGAATAAGAAGAAGAATATGAACTTGATCAGATTATTGACTCTCAAAAAAATTACAGTAAGCTACAGTATCGTACTAAGTGGACAGGATACCCCTCCAACCACAATTTAGAGTGGTACCCAGCTAAGAACTTTAGTAATGCCAAATATACAATTGAACATTTTCATCAAGAAATCCCAGAAAAGCCTAGTCAAAGAAGAATAAATGAGCAACTAAGACTGGATCAATCTGGCAGACCTCCCAGAATTAATGCAAATTACACCCAAACAAGAAAAGCACAACCAACTAAGTTAGACAGGATACTTCAATGATGGGTGCTAAATACACTTTACAGACAAGGAAGGGGTAGACTACTAGCCACAAAAGGACCACAGAACCCCACTCAGACCACCACCTAGCTCACCACCTATAACATGGGAAGAATCAACCTTTTCAGCAGCATCATTGTCCCCACTTATACCACTGTCATCATCATGCGACAATAATATCCTACCAATGATGGGTCATGCAGTGTTTTCAGAGCTGAAAATGAGAAGAAGGGGAGGCAAGAAATCTAGATCTAAGGTCAGAAAAGAGAAGAATATGGCTTGGGTGGATCAGAACAGACTCCTACTAGCAATTAACATCCCCACAATGAGATTCCAAGAGACCAAGTATTACAAACCCGGCATGGTTTGTAATGGTTTCACATGACTTACGATTGTATGTCATAAGTATTTTATTTGTTAAAGGTTTTGCACATGACTCAATTGAGTCATATGATATTATGTTTCACACTATGACTCACATACGAGTCATAGGGTTTCATATAATTAACAATTGTGAGTCATAGTTGTTTATGTTTGAATTTGATTGGTATGTTGAGCGTTGACTCATAGGTGCGCCTATGAGTCATGAGGATTAAGAGGCATGACTTCGTTTATACAAGTCATGAGGTTTTGCACATGACCCCTTTAAGGTCATGGGACTTTCACACATGACCAAGTATGGTCATGAGGTTATATGTTATGCGAGTGTATGAGTCACAGTTGTGACTCATTTGATTTGTAAGCAGGTTGCTGGAAGAACTATATAAGGAGGTCAATAGGACCTAACAGTTAGTTCTTCATGCAACCACCTAAGTTATTTCCTATCTTATAAGTTATCAATAAAACACCTTTACACTCTTTACTATAAAGGCCAACAATCACGAAGGGGAACAGAATCAATACTAGTTAGCACTATAAGGACTTAGTATTGGTAACGGTCAATATCTAAGACGTAGTGTAAGATAACAAGTATTAAAGAATTCTCGAAGGAAAGAGAATACAATAAGAGATAGGTGAGTATTATCTCTAAGAAAAAAGCTAACGATAGGCTCGTTGCCTGTTGTGAGATATAAGAAAGGAGAGATCTTATAGCTGATCGTAACATTTGGTTGCGTCCCCAAGCAACACTCAATGACAACATGGATTTCGAATACAAAGACCAATCCTTAGAACTCCCAGAGGTTGCACAAGAACTTGCAAGAACAGCCTCAGAAAGAGGAAGAACACCAAGTCCAGTTACACCAGAAGAAAGGTCAGAACATAACGAATCTTCAAGCGAGGAAGAAGAAAGAACAAAAAGAATGTTGGGCCAAGGACAAGCAGCGGGACAAGCTGCTAACCCACCACCAGCAGAAGGAGAACCACTTGGACAACTAGCGCAGATACTACAAGCCATGAACGTTCCGAAACCGAAGGTTAAACCACCAAGCACCTACACAGGTGATAGAAAAGAACTCAGGAACTGGCTAGCGGAACTGCAAATCTACTTCCAAGCAGTAGGATGGGCAGAAGAATACAATGAAGAAAAGATCACCTATGTATCCAGTCTACTAAGAAAAGAGGCAAGTTCATAGCTCACACCCTATACGGAAGGAATAAGAACCAAACCCTGGAACAACTGGGAAGAATTCAAGGAAGTGATTAAAAACCAATTTGGGGAAATTGATCCAAGGGGAACAGCAATAATACAACTCAAAAATATGATCCAAGGAACTCAGACTATGATGGAATACTGGAACAAGTTCAAACTGGCCCTAACAGAAGCGGAATTGGACGACATGACAGCAGCAGAATGGCTATATGCAGGAATGAACCCAAAACTGCAAGAAGAATTTGATCACTATGATCAAACAATCACGGCAGCAGACCAATTAGCAGTATGGGCTATGAACAAAGAAATTCGACTGGCCATACTCAAACATCTGCGCCAGGTAAAGAAAGTTAAGACAGAGACATACGGCACCCCAAGAAACCAAGATGGCACTTTTAAAACGACATCCAAGGAAATCCTGCAAGGTGATCCCATGGACCTGGATGCTACAAATCGAAGGAGGTACCAAAGACTACCCCAGGAAGAATGGAGAAAACGTATGAAAGAAGGATTATGCTATCAGTGTGGAAAAAAGGGACACATGGCAAAAGACTGTAGAGTCAAGAAGGCCAATATCAAAGGACCGAAGATTCAGGAACTGGATGTGGAAAAAGAACAAGAAGAGGCTTTAAATGACGAAAGTCCCCAGGAATAGGTGGTCATGGGGACAACAGAATGAAACCCATCAAAAAAGGGAGGACATCCCCAGGAAAGGATGGGCCAGGGGACAACAAAATAAGAAACATCAAAATCGCACACCTCCACACTGCAATGACCAACAAGGAACTAAGAAACCTCGAATCGGACCATATTATGGTCAAAGTACAACTACACAACAAGCAACAACAAATATCGACAAACGCAATGATCGACTCAGGGGCAACTGAAGATTTTATAGATCGTAACTTCACTATAAGTCATCAGTTACCCTTGACAAAAATCGAAAAGCCAAGGGACATATACATGGTAGATGGAACGGTATCGGATGTCAGACCAATCACCTATGTCACAGAAATCCCTATAGACATCGGAAGCCACAAAGAGAAAGCAACTTTCCTAGTGGCAAACCTTGTCAAACATAAAATCATCCTTGGCATGACATGGTTAAAAGACCACAACCCAAGAATCGATTGGAGAAATGAAGAAATCACCTTTGATAGTGACAGGTGTAAGGCAGTATGCCTTGATGCCTCCCGACGGTATATG
Organism: Choiromyces venosus 120613-1; assembly: GCA_003788595.2. NCBI lineage: Eukaryota > Fungi > Ascomycota > Pezizomycetes > Pezizales > Tuberaceae > Choiromyces > Choiromyces venosus. The sequence goes on from ML120354.1 coordinate 1,172,668, forward strand.
CGGTACCAGAAAAGGAAGCAATTTAGGAGAATCTAAAAAGTAGAATTCTAAGGATCAGCACTAAGGAAGGACCAAACTATGAAGTCATAGTCAAAAGGCTGAGAGAAGATGCGAAGATACCTATGAAAGGTTTGCAAAAGGCTGCAGGTAGTGACCTGTTCAGCATAGAAGAAGCAACAATCCCAGCAAGGGGATAAAAGCTCCTTGGAACAGGGATCTCGATGGGACTTCTGGAGAATACCTATGCCCGCATCGCACCCAGAAGTGGTTTAGCAAGCAAAAATGGCCTTACCATTAATGCGGGAGTCATAGATGCAGACTATACAGGAGAAATTCAGGTCCTATTGGTAAACCTGCCAGAAGTGGATTATGAGGTCCACAAAGGAGATAAGATCACTCAGATAATTGTTGAAAAAATGGTTTCAACACCATTCAAGGAGGGACAACAACTTCAACCCACAAAAAGAGGCAACCAAGGATTCGGCAGCACAGATCACCAAGAGGAAGAACCATCTCAGAACAAGAAAAAACTATCGATCGCTTTCATCTCAGCACAAGCATTCGGTAGGATGCACAAAAAAGGAGAAATCACCGGAATCCTAAAATGGGATGATGCAAGACTCACACTGGCAGCTATGACAATTAGCACTGAACTAGCACTGCAAAAGAAAGGAAAGGGCGGAAAAGAAACCTTAAGACAAATAGTGCCTAAGGAGTATCATAACTTCTTAGATATATTTGAAGAAAAAGAAAGAACTGAGTTGCCACCACATGGGGCAGCGGACCACAAGATCAAAACAGAAGCACCGCCACCATTTATGAAACTCTACCCCTTAAGAGGGGAAGAACTCAAGGAACTCAGGGAATACCAGGAAAAGAACCTAGAAAGACGATGGATAAGACCTTCATCCTCATCAGCAGGAGCACCCATACTCTTTGTCAAGAAAAAAGATAGAGGATTAAGGCTTTGTGTGGACTAGAGAGGCCTAAATGCAGTATCAAAAAAGGACCGATATCCATTACCATTAATAAGCGAAGCCTTGGACCGACTGCAAACAGTGAAATATTTCACTAAACTCGATATCAAGGATGCCTATCAACATATAAGGATTGCCAAAGGAGACAAATGGAAGACAGCATTCAGGACGCGATATGGACTATATGAATACATGGTCATGCCATTCAGATTAGCTAATGCACTGGCAACCTTTCAACGATGGGTCAATAATGTGCTTAGCAAGTATTTGGACATCAACTGCATAGCTTACCTGGATGACCTATTGGTATATTCAGATACCATGGAACAACATCGAAAGGACGTGGCCATGATACTAGCAAAACTCAAGGAAATTGGAGTTCGCCTCAAACCCACGAAATGCGAATTCCATAAGGAAGAAACCAAATACCTAGGATTCATCATCAACTCTGAGGGAGTCCAAACAGATCCTACCAAAACGGATGCCATAAAAGTATGGACAACACCGGAAAAGGTCAAAGACATCCAGAGTTTTGTGGGATTCTGCAACTTCTACCGAAGATTTATAGAAGGATTCAGCAGAATAGCGAAACCACTTTACAATAGAACCAAGAAAAATCAGAAGTGGGAATGGGGAGAGCCGGAGCAAAGGGCCTTTGAAGGTCTTAAGAAAAGACTCACTACAACTCCAATACTAAGACACTTCGACCCAGAAGCACCCATCATGACCGAAACAGATGCATCAAATTATGTCTGTTCCAGAATCATATCGCAACAAGATAAGGAGGGGCTATGGAAGCCAATAGCCTATCGGTCAAAAACAATGACCAAAGCAGAATGCAACTATGATATACATGATAAGGAACTCCTTGCAATAATGCAGGCCCTCAAGGAATGGAGGAAATATGCACAAGGAAGCCCTCACACAGTCAAGATTCTTACAGACCACAAGAACCTTGTCCTATTCACAACTACTAAGGCCCTAAATGGAAGGCAAATAAGATGGAGTGAAGAGCTAAGTCAATACAATATCAAAATCGAATATCAACCAGGCAAGGAAGGGGCAAAACTGGATGCCCTTACAAGAAGAACAAATGACATACCAATGGAAGGAGACAATCGAATTACGCAACAACAAAGGATCCTGCTACCAAAAGAACAATTCTTTGTGGATGAGGGATATACCTCGGGCTCAGAAGAAATCAATACTATGGAACTGTGGACGATAGAAGACCAAGGTACTGAAAAGAATATCAAAGAAAAAACATCACAGGATGCGTTGCTCCAAGATATTCAAAAATCCATAGAAAGGAAGGATAAAGAATACCCAAAAGTGGCACTAGGATCATGCAACTGGAAGGAAGGATATATGTGGTACGAAGGAAAAATCTGGCTACCAGAAGACGAACCAATAAGAATGGAAGTGATAAGAAGAAATCATGACATGCCACAAAATGGACACGGTGGAACAGCCAAAACATTTAAATTAACACAACAGACATACTATTGGCCAGGAATGCGCCAAGATATTAAGCGATATGTCAAAAACTGTGACATGTGTCAATGGACAAAACCAAGTCATCATGTGCCCTATGGACTATTGCAACCACTACAAATACCAGAAAAACCATGGAAATCCATCAGTATGGATTTCATCACAGACTTGCCACTATCAAGCAATTATGATGCAATATGGGTCATTGTGGATTGATTGACCAAGATGGCTCATTTCATACCCTGTCGAAAGGATATGAAAACCAAACAATTTATGCAATTGTTTATGAAAAATGTTTTCAAACTACATGGATTACCGAAAGATATCATCAGCGATAGGGGATCAATATTCACATCGGACCTATGGAAAGAGATGACCAAAGGATTGGACATCACATGAACGATAAGCACGGCATTTCACCCCCAAACAGATGGCCAAACAGAACGAACGAATGCTTCGCTCGAACAATTCCTAAGGGCATATGTGGAATACTCCCAACAAGACTGGGAAGGATGGCTATCATTTGCAGAATTTGCATACAACAATACAAAACAAGACGTCATCAAGACAACACCCTTCTATACAAATTATAGACATCACCCCATCAATGAACCCATGGGACACATAGGCTTACCAGGAATATTGGAAAAGGACGATATCAGCCGACTAGATGAACTCATCCAAACAGAAATATGAATGGCACAAGATAAAATGAAGGAAAACAACAATCACCACAGAAAACCCGATCCAAGACTGGAATCAGGAGATAAAGTCTGGTTAAGCATGAAAGATATCTAGACTACGAGGCCATCAAAGAAACTGGATTATCGAAAAATCAGACCATACAGGATCATTGAAAAAATTGGAAAAAAAGCTTATAAGCTAGACCTCCCGACCTCGATGAAAACAAAACATCCAGTCTTCCATATCAGCAATCTCGAACTTTATTCACACAATCCTCTACCCTCACAAAAAAGATTTCCCCCTCCTCCTATCGAGATAAAAGGAGAAGACAAATACGAACTTGATCAGATTATAGATTCAAGACTACATTACGGAAAGCTACAATACTGAGCCAAGTGGACTAGCTACCCTGCACAGCATGATCAAGAGTGGTACCCAGCAACCAACTTCACCAACACCAAAAATGCAGTCTCCACCTTCCATCAACAATACCCAAGCAAGCCAAGCCCCAGAAATTGAAGAATGGGGCAAGATATACTATGAGGATAAGAAAACTGAGCATGCGGCACATCATTTCACAGCATGAATAGATGAAGAGTGCCCGATCTACAAGGATGCAAAAGAAAGATACAATCTCTGGCCCACAACCAGAACAGCAACTACCAGTTCGAACGATTCCAGCAATGCCAACAGCTGGGAAAAAAGTTGGGAAACATTCCCACCGTTCACACCAAAAGAACCAATCCCCAACCAACCAAAACACAAGAAAATACCAGCAAGAAATTGTATGCGAACTCACTGTTCCTTTCATGGGAAAGGAACCAAGAAAGTAAGGTGGGGGGAGAACCAAGTTTCAGGGATGAAACTGGAGGAAAAGGAAGGGGATAAAAAGTTCGTATCAAAGGAAGACCTACGGAAAGCGGTCAAACGACCAGAAGGTACCATCGAATGACTAAGAGAAGAGGAAAAAGGCCTAAGGCTGAGAAATAAGGCCTTGGATAGGGAACTAGCAAGAGAAAGATATGCTAGAAAAGAGACGGAAAGAAGGATCAGAGGAATTGCTCAGGATATGAGCAGATTGAAAGAGAACATGGATCGAGACATATACTATGAAAGGTATAGTCATAGATCCTCAAGGGACTGAGGATTTAGGGAGAGGGGAGCTAGTATTACAAACCCGACATGGTTTGTAATGGTTTCACATGACATACGATTGTATGTCATAAGTATTTTATTTGTTAAAGGTTTTGCACATGACTCAATTGAGTCATATGATATTATGTTTCGCACTATGACTCACATACGAGTCATAGGGTTTCATATGATTCACAATTGTGAGTCATAGTTGTTTACGTTTGAATTTGATTGGTATGTTGAGCGTTGACTCATAGGTGCGCCTATGAGTCATGAGGATTAAGAGGCATGACTTCGTTTATACGAGTCATGAGGTTTCACACATGACACCTTTAAGGTCATGGGACTTTCGCGCATGACCAAGTATAATCATGAGGTTATATGTTACATGAGTGCATGAGTCACAGTTGTGACTCATTTGATTTGTAAGCAGGTTGCTGGAAGAACTATATAAGGAGGTCGATAGGACCTAACAGTTAGTTCTTCATGCAACCACCTAAGTTATTTCCTATCTTATAAGTTATCAATAAAACACCTTTACGCTCTTTACTATAAAGGCCAACAATCACGAAGAGGAACAGAATCAATACTAGTTAGCACTATAAGGACTTAGTATTGGCAACGGTCAATATCTAAGACGTAGTGTAAGATAACAAGTATTAAAGAATTCTCGAAGGAAAGAGAATACAACAAGAGATAGGTGAGTATTATCTCTAAGAAAAAAGCTAACGATAGGTTCGTTGCCTGTTGCGAGATATAAGAAAGGAGAGATCTTATAGCCGATCGTAACACCAAGACTGAAATCCTTTGAGATCTATACAACTGAATAGACATGCTTCAAATGATAGTGGATGAGGTCAGAATAGATATGAGGCTCTATCAGGGATAAGTAATGATGTGGGAGAGGAAGGGGAGAACCCTCCAATGGAAAAATTAACAGTTGAGCAGAACAGTACTCTGCCAATAGATTAGAGCAGGACTGGTGGAAGGGAGGACAGAGATGTTGAAAAAGAAACTTGAAATAAAGGAGAGGGAAAGCAAATTGTTGAAGGAATCAGTGGAAAGGAACAATTGGGAACTTTGAAAATTACTAAGATGATTGGACTAATTGGTAGAAAATGAGGATAATGGACTGATGGCCTAATTGGACTTAGGCCATATGGAAGGGGGAGCTAGTATTACAAACCTAGCATGGAAAAGGGTTTTTACATGACTTCTGATTATGATGTTATAGGTTTGTAAGGTTTTGAACACATGATGTCATTTGAAGTCATATGAGTTTTACATATGACTCACACTGACAAGTCATAGTTGTTATATTTGATTTTGTGCACATTACTTGTTTAGGGGGACATGTGAGTTTCGCACATGATCTACTTTAGGTCATGTGATTATTAGGTTACACAAAGTGTATGAGTTATAATTATAATTCATAATTAGTTATTTATTCGTAAGTAAGTTGTAGGAAGGACTATATAAGGAGGAGGATATGATGTTCTAGTTAGTTCTTCATGCAACCACCTAAGTTATTTCCTAGATATAATTTTATGACTTTATAAATATAAAACACCTTTACTCTCTTTACTAAAAAAGAAGCCCAATGATATCTGCCTTATAAGATAAGGGGGAAGTGAATAAGAGAACTTAGTCTTGGGAAGACTAAGTACAAATATGAGAAGTTTAGCCTTAGGAAAGTTAAAGATGATTAATGAGGACTTAGTCTTAGGAAGGCTAACAAGAATTAATAAATATGACTCTGAGTATTTATTCCCCATTCTGATAAGCATTATGATAACATAATAATATTGTTGCCTATTGCACCATTATATAATAGGAGAGATCTAATAGGTGATCCTAATACTTAAGCTCATGGTGCTTTCAATGATACCGCATTATTTGGTTTAACTGGAAATGAGTCTAAGGTGGAAGGAGGAAAAGGAAGTGAGGTTCCACAGGTCAGCCCAAGCCACAACCCCAGATTACTCACCTTTACTTCAACCTTGACTGATTCATGCGAGGTGATTCAGTGAAGAAACCTCAATAAAAAAAATAAAAATAAAAATAAAAAAATGACTTGTGGCGAGTCATGAGCAAAGTGGAATGACTTCTAAGAGATGATTGACAAGGGTAAACCAATGAATCATTTAATTCTGCCTGTGCTAGTCAAGGGAGAATTTAAAGATACATTGGTCAGACCTTTGTACCAGAATGCTGGCATTAGAAGAGAAATTCTTCACTTCTACGGATTGGTGACTGGAGGGAAAAGGAACAGGATCACTTGGGGGGGAATGAGGAACTTCCGGCTTTGTATTCTGGGTTGCCCGGGCCAGTAGATAAGGAGCCCTCCAATGTAGCAGTAGAATATATTGACCGGGATTGAAAAGAGAATGCTCATGCCAAGTAAACTACCCACCAATTTCACCTCATATTAGGTAAATGTCAAGCAGGGGAACTTGCACCTTCCAGCAAGATTGCCAAAATATTCCCATACACCAGCTGCCTATACTGTCACAGTCTATCACTCGCCTCTGTCTTGATATTCGCTTAATTTGCCACCCCCTCTTTTTGTGACACATGTCGATCCCTGAGCCTTAGCACCATTTCCAGTTAAACCAAATAATGCGGTAAGTTGACTACCAGGATATAGTACTTTGAACTGGTGATTCATTAATAAGATTTTCTGTTTGCACCATTGTAGTTGTCTCAGAGGTAGTAAGTTTATCATATACATTGTTTGGATCAATACCTTGTATTATTTTAATCCTATATTAATAAAGTCAGCTTTTTGTACCTAATATTCCATAGTTGATAGCTCTACTTATGATATCCTGCAATTTCAGTATACTATTCAAATCACTTTTTATTTACCCAAGAGGGTCAATGTTTGCATAGTGGATGATCGAGAAGACTTTTTTTTTTTTTAAGAATATCCCAAAAGTACTTCTAATAATAGTAATATACTCGTGTGGCCGAGTTGAAGCCGGACACCCTTATATGGAAGCAATCAGCCAACGAATGAGAAGTGGTACCTAGATATATGATTAGTAAACACATACGGTATAGCATATAGAAAAAATGGCTGCCCACACATCTAGGCAAGCATCACATACTTGCATATCATCTATCCATTGAAGTTATCGTTTCCACCATGAGGAATAATCCACTCAAGCTTCTCATGGAAGGCTTGACATTTCTCGTCAATAACCTCCTGAATGTTTAAAGATAATAGAGTTAAAGGAAGCCGAATGAATAGGCAGGCATGAAGAATATAGGCTATGATTAGGTGGACTACGTTAAATAGAGCAGGTAAACGGTTGTTTTCTACGGTTTACCAAATTACATCACTTGACTTGGCAAACTCATTCTACATCGTTATTCGCTCGCCGATCACTACTATATGAGGGTGTCCGGCTTCAACTCGCCCCTGCGAGTACTACCGGTATTTCTATCATATCGCCTCCTCCATTTCCCGTATCAGAACTTGCCTATCTATGCTAATCCTACCCCTTGACATCATAGGTTGTGGCTTAGCATCATCATATCTCATTAAGACACCATGTAAATTGTGGCGAGCCAATCAAAAAATGGGGAACGAGGGAGGTTACACACATCCCCCTATCACTTCTGGCACCATATGCCCTCAGGTGCATTATTAGTTGTTGTTTTTCTGTGGGAAAGTCAATGTTGCGAATTGTGCGGTGCATGCAGTGCGCGAACCGGTTCAGCTTGTTGGTGTATGCAGTAAAGCCAGTATCCCTTCGTTTTGTTCCCGAATTTCACAGCTTTTTAGCATAAAAACCATCACCGAAGAACTGCGGATCGGCGAGTGTGGGAGAGAAATGAGTATAACACAAGCCACAGGCTACAAAAGGAGTATAGATTTTTGTGACTTCCTCGGAGTCTGGTAAAGAACTTGGAGACATTTCCTTCTCCAGTATAACGCCCTAAATAGTACTCGGGGGTGTTAGTAAAAATCGGAAAGTATGAGATCCCTGCAGATTTACGTTACTAACGAGAATTCAATGAAACTTGGAAACCGCCAACAGGGATTAGGTCTGAGTAAACCCGTAGTATCATATGTAAAAAATGAGAAAGAAAAAATGAAATGAAACCATGATCATATAAAGAGTAAGTGGCTTGAGAGTGACTGGAAAATAAGGTCAATAATAGCATTTTGTCAAAAAAATCCTGCCAAGTTCTGGAAATTAGTGATTGAATTTAATGATAAATAATGAAGGTTTTCATGCATATCAAGTACAGTCACACCCCGTTGTCCCGGATAGTCAAAATTCGAAGAATCTGTCCGGGACAGCGAATGATCCGGGACAGCAGATCAGGTTTTGGTGCAAAGAAATTCAGAATTCGCAGAGATTCATCCGGGACAACGAAGAATCCGGTAGAGTGAGGTCCGGGACAACGGGGTGCGACTGTATGCGAAAACTAGACAAAAAAGATCCACTAACCTTTCATCTATAATGCCTTTCCTAATAGGCCAATCTATTCAAACCATATCATAATTACTCTTAAACTTGTCCAATATGTCCACTGTCATGAGCTATCACTTTGTGCACCTGATCCTCATTTCAGATGTCCTGTAACACAGTCCGCTTTCCAGACAACCTTATCTCCCGATCCTTCCAATCCCTGTTTTGCCACCGCTAGTTTCCGATTTTTACTAACACCCCCGAGTACAAGACAACGAAATCAAACGAAGGAATACCGTCCAAACCGAGACACAAACCAACCCAGTTTGCGCTGCTTCGATGTGGTGGGATTATTGTACTCGCGCGTCTTTGCCAAGAATGCCTCCGCCAGCCGATATTTTGCGGGAGCCCTCACCAAATTTTCGGCTTGCGGAGGCATTCTTGGCAAAGACGCGCGAGTATAGTGTTAGAAGCGATGAATGTGTACCAAGATCTGAACGTACAGTACACGAATGTAAATGACTCCGCAAAAATCCTGGAATTCATTATAAAAAAACCACTACCATGTGTGCCAGACAAAGCACCAGAAGCTAGTCATTTTTTTAAATAGATAAAACCTGGTTTCCGTACTTGATTTAACAATTGGACAGCACTGATTTTGGTGTAAAAGTGTAAGTTGTGCAACATGGCAACAGTGAAATATCTGAGAGCAATTTCTATGAATACAGACTTAATAGTGAGTGGAATCAATGTAAATTTAGTCAATAGATTCCACTTACAATCTACTGAATCCATTTCTTTTGCATACCGTATCAACTCCAGAGAGAATATTATGGGACCACCAAGTAATGAGAAATTGTTGCCGGAAGACTTGGTGGAAGGAAAAAAACAGTGCTCTTGGCGCTCCTGACATTTGATCAGTTGCACTATTTCAATTAGGACTGGTACACATTTATCACTTCTACCACCATATAAAGACCGCGTACTCCCTAATTTCTAGCTAAACTAAAGTTCCTTCATAAATAATGATTCGGGTTGAGCAAAAATAACTATCTCATGGTTAAAAATACTGATCCGGATTTCATCCCTTACAGTAGCTTTGTATGGAAAAACAGGTTTACAGTTACATATTTGCCACAAACCAAAACCGTGCACCGAACCAGTTCGGGAGAGGCCGAAACCGCCAAGAATATTGCAGTAATTCTTGGCAAACCGGTCGCACAGCACCATCCACCATTGCGTCACCACATCCACGCAAAAAAAAAAAGCAACGAAAGTCTACTAGCGCGGCCGATACCGTAGATATATTAGTCACGTGAAAATGATAAGCAAAGTTTTGGTGAGGGTTCTTTTTTCAAGCTTGCTGTGATAAGACACGTGACTAATATATCTATCGGCCGCGCCTAGTAGACCAATTACATAATCCCCCTCGCTTCGCTGGCTTGTCAAACCTCGGCATGCATCTCCCGCATGATTCCAAATACTCCCTCCATCTACCGTAAAAACTCAAATAATCGAACCGAGTAGAGAGAGAGCGCAGGGGCTTGTTTCAAGCCACCTTCTAAACCAAAAGGAGGAAGAAGGCCCGCCGTTGACAACAGTCGGGGTACGAGCCCGTTTTTTAAGTATCCTGACACCTTGGCGTCAAAGCCTCAAATGTTGGCTACACTACCCAAACCTTCGCGCCAAGGTGTCCGGATACGATACTTAAAAAACGGGGGCTAGTACTTGTACAGTACAGTCGCACCTCGCTATAATGGACCTCTTTGTACGGGAATCCTCGCTATTACGAACGAACCCTCTGGGAATTTACCCCCCTGGTCCCATACAAACGGTTCTCGCTATAAGGGATTTCGTTCAAAACCTCTCTATAACGAAAGAAAAATCCGGAACTCTTGGCATTCGTTATAGCCAGGTGCGACTGTATCCAACATCTACCCCTAATGTCACCAGCGGGCCTTCTTCCTCCTTTTGGTTTAGAAGGTGGCTTGAAACAAGCCCCCGCGCTCTCTCTCTACCCACCCTGAGTCGAACCCTAAATTACTGACAGGACTTTTTCTAATCACAATAGCACACGGCTCGATTATTTGAGTTTTTACGGTACCAGTGCTGTAAGCGAGGCGGAATAACTCGGCTTCCGATGCTCAAAGTATTTGTAAGGCTAGTAATTCAGCGGTGGAGGTACCGTATGTATGTGGTGTCACGTTATGATGAATTCCAAATCATTATGGTTATCGGGATTGGTTATGCGCTGGGCACGCGCATGATGGAGTTTCGATGGTATGGTGTGGTTTTGTGTTTAGGGTGCTTGCTTGTGATTGGTTGGCTGATTGATTGATTGATTGATTGCCAAGTGAAGGGATGGAAGGATAGGCGGGTGTGGAAGTGAATGCGGAAGCAGGTGCGTGCGGATTTGGTGTGAGGTGGGCTGATTTATGCTTGGATATGAAGCTTTACGTATGCGCAGGAAGGAGGACGGGAAGAAGAGAGGTGTATAAATAAAAGGCGACGGAAGCTGGGAATTGCTGTTTATCTTGGTCCAGAGTTCAAGTCTACCGAAAAGAAAAAAAAACCATCTTCAGCACAATTCGCCTGTCACGCAGGCTACGTCATTCATTACCTCTCCCATTCCCACACACTACAAACATATCAAGCACAATTCTGCTACCACCGCCACCGCAATGTCCAAAGCATCCCCCGATTCAACAATGGTAATCCGCACCCTCACTCCAAACATAACCACCCTCTCGGTCCCCTTCCTCCGCTTCAACAGGATTAAATTTGGCGGTAGAACTACAATCGGTACCCCCCTCCCCTTCCCCCCCAATCCCCCAATCCTCGCCCACTAACATCAAACACGTTAGTAAAACTCCGCACCGGCAACCTCGCAGTCTTCTCCCCGGTAGCACTAACAACCCCCGTGCACTCAACCCTCCAATCCCTCGGCAACGCCGTAACCTACCTAGTAGCGCCCGACATAGAACACCACATGCACCTCTCCGCCTGGAAGTCCTCATTCCCCACCGCAACAGTAATCGGCCCGGAAGGGTTGTACGAGAAGAGAAAAGCCCAAGGCGACGACGACGTGCCCATCGACATCATCTTCACAAAGGAGAACAAACACTCTTTGAAACTACCCGAGGAATTAGCCGCGGAATTCAACGTGGAGTACTTCGATGGACACGCGAATAAAGAAATCGTCTTCCTCCACAAGTCCGAGGAGGAAGGGGGAACGCTGATCCAGGCGGATCTACTTTTTAATCTACCAGCCTACGAGCAGTTTTCGAAATCGGGGGTGAGTGCGACGGGGGGAATGATGACGAAGATGATGACGCGGTTTATGAATACGAAAGGAAGGGGGCAGATGTGGTTTAATTGGTACATGCTATCGAAGGATAAGCCGAGTTTTTCAAAGTCGGCAAAGGTGGTTGCTTCATGGGAGTTTGAGAGGATTGTCCCGTGTCATGGGGATGTTATTGAGAATGGTGGGAGTGCGGTTTTTAAGAGGTTTTTTGCGTGGCATTTGAAGAAATAGGTTGTTGGTGGCGATGTCTTTATTCTTGTTGCTTGTTTGGGTTTAGTTGTTCTATGTTTGGGGATAGGCGGGGTGTACCGTATTTTAGTTTTTAATACTTGTAGTCTGGCTTGTGTTGGTTGCAGTCTTTTGTGTTTGTCGAATCATTTCTTAGCTTGTGGTTTGTAGTCTTGTGAAGTTTTGTTTGATATCAATACTGTCATTAAAAAAAAAAAACATCTAAGTTAATCCAATCCAATCCAATCCATGCCAAAGCTCTCACAGGGATATCATTGCGATACAGTGAATCCGGCATCCATAGCAGCCCAATACCGAAAAAGGAGACAAAAATAAGGGAAATAATAGTGAATGCGCCAGTACTCCATCCAGATTACCCATCCATCCATCCATCCATCCATTTAACTTTTCCGCCAACAGCAAGCACCCTCGACCAGCGATCTCACCTACTCAATCAACCCCATTGGGGTGATTAAGCCACACTCCCCCTCCCAGTGTAGATACTCCCATGTCTATCCTTCCACCACATAACCCCGCCGCCTACGCAAAAAAACCCCCCCAATTAGCCACGAGTCGAGTCAATATAAAAGATAAAATAGGGCAGAGCAAACCCACCAACAAAACTAAAAAACCAAGCCAACATCCCCACCATATCCACCCAAGCCCCCGCCTTCATCCTCTCACAATTCCCGGCCGAACTCTTAGCAGAGCAATCCCGCCCGATAAACAACCCTCCGAAAATGCCGAAGAGGATCATCCAAAAAAGACTAGCAAAAAAAACCAAAAAAAAACCTCATTAGTCCCTCTCCGATGCGGCAGCGCTTTTGGGAATGGGATAGTTACAATAAAACCCCATCCAAAAAGAAAGTCCTAAAGCTCCGCACGAACGGCAGTAGGTAAATACCAGCCAGCAGGAAGCTGAGGCCAGCAACGACCTCGGCGAACACCCAGCGCGGCCCCGCACTGACGTTGTGCTTGCTTGCCATGTGCAGGTCCTGGCCGTAGATGCCGGCGATTGTCAAGGCGAGGAGGAGTTGCAGAATGCGGAGCGCGAGACGCGGGAGGGTTATGAACGCGCGGTCTGGGGGGGAAGTTCTGTGGGATTTGGATTTTTGGACCATTTTTTGTTGTTGTTTGTGTTTGTGAGTTTCTGTTGTTTTTGGGAAGAGAGGTGGTGGTGGTGATGATGTTGAGGGGATGATGAGGAAAGAGGAAAGAGGAAAGGGATGTTAGTGCTTGGAGGCCTAATATATTGCAACTCTCCAGCCCATGACGAATTTTCGAGCAAAGCAAGGACACAACAACCCCACCTCATTCAGGATATTTGTTGATCTATCGCTTTTGTTGACAATTACGAATTCTTGTTTTTAGAGATCATTTCTCATATCCAATGACCATTCAACTCCATCCTTGGCGCTATTCTTATGATGAAACTGTGCAGGGTTTATTTCCCTTTTCGTATAATGATAGTATAATGATAGGCTAAGCTAAGCTGGATTGGTAAAAGGCTTGTATTCTAATTTAGAGTTTTTTGGTTTCGCTAAACGCCCGTTGACTATCATGGATAGGAATACACGATGCAGAGATTGTATGAAGAAGGGAGGATTTACTCGGGGGGTTTGTATTGTATTGTATTATATTCCGCGCGCTTGAGTATATACAAGTAGTTATTCAGCATCGGGGGTAATGTCTTCTTCGAAAAGGACTAGTGCTACACCGGCTTTAACTACGTCCTGTAGATTCGTTAGTAACCTTTATGCCAACCGTAGGAGATATAATAGTCAAACTCACCCCTTCCCCGTGCACAATTTTAGAAATCACTCCATCGTGAGGACTTCGTATCACCTATATATATACGCATCAGCCTTACCCGCACTCACTCCGTTTCATTTCATTTGGTGATAAAGAGGATAAGGCAAGACAAAGCAGGGCAAGGCAAAACTTACAGTCTCCATCTTCATACTCTCAATCACCACCAACGGCGCATCCTTAGCCACTCTATCCCCCTCCTTGACAGACACCCTGAGCACCTTGCACGGCATGGGCGCGAGCACACTATTCGCCACGTCCGCCACGCCAAGCGCCACTTCGAACCATGCTGGCCGCGGAATGTCAAGCTTGTACTGCTTCCCACGCTGGAAGACTACGAGCGTGTCGTCCTTCCGGACTACCGTTGTTTCCAGCCGCGTGTGTGGGTAGAAGCCCACCACCTTTGACCTTTCCAGGGGCGAGATGTGTGCTGTTATGGAGGGATACGTGATCTTGCTGTTGATGGTGAGGTCGTAGGTGTCTCGTCCGGTCTGTTTTACCGAGACGGGAATGTGCGATTCTGTTTCGCCTTTCTTCTCGACGAATTCTACGATCCGCTCTTGGAAACTGCCGATGAAGCCGATGTTGCCGCCCCAGACACTGAACGGGTCTGTCGGGGTCTGTAAGATGTTCCCGTTGAGGATTACGGACATGGCGGCTTGAGCATAGACTTCTGGTGGAGTAGGTTCTATAGCGAAGAGTGAGGATCTGTGCTTGTCTATGAAGCCGGTTTCCACATCCCCTGCGATGAACGCCGGATGTGCTGCGAGCTTCTTGAGGAATTCAATGTTTGTTGAGAGGCCGACTACCTCGTATTCTTCCAGGGCTGCACGGAGCTTTGCCAATGCCGCATTCCGGTCTGGGCCCTTCACGATGAGCTTTGCGATCATGGGGTCGTAGTGCGGGGATATAACGTCGCCTTCGCCGAAACCGGCGTCTATTCGCACTGTCGCGGAAGTCTTAGGCGTGCGCAGGTAGACTAGTTCGCCAGAGTCTGGGACGAAACCCATGTCTGGGTTCTCGGCATATATTCTCGCCTCAAAGGCGTGGCCTTCCATCTGCTTCTCAACCTGCTCCTGCGTGAGTGGGAGTGGGTGACCGGCGGCTACAAGAAGCTGCCAGTGAACCAAGTCTGTCCCAGTGACCTCCTCGGTAACTGGGTGCTCGACTTGCAGTCTTGTGTTCATTTCCATGAAGAAGAACTCTCCGGTGTCATTGTCGAAGATGAACTCTACGGTACCAGCGCCCTGGTATCCTACTGCGAGTGCCGCAGCTCTAGCTTTATCCCAGATATCTTTCCGGAGAACAGGGTCCAAGTCCGGCGCCGGTGACTCCTCGAGAATCTTCTGGTGCCGTCGCTGAACAGAGCAATCTCGCTCCCCCAATGCCACACAATTCCCGTGATTATCGGCAAATACCTGCACTTCAATATGTCGTGGAGTAGTAATGTACTTTTCGACAAGAACTACATCGTCCCCGAACGAAGACCTAGCTTCGGACTTTGCCGAATTAAGCATGTCCGGGAATTCTTCGGGGGTCTTTGCGATTCTCATTCCCTTTCCGCCACCACCTTTCACGGCTTTGACTAATACGGGAAACCCAATTTTTGAAGCCTCCTGGAGAAGGAAATCTGGGTCTTGGTTTGAACCATGGTAACCCGGGATACATGGAACTCCAGCTTTAAGCATAATGTCTTTCGATTGACTATTCACACTCCCGTCAATAACCGCACCTGTAAATCCCACCCCCCCTCCAAAGAAGTGAGAAGATACCTCTTATTCCCCATTGCTTCAATCGCCGTAGACGGCGGTCCAATGAATATCAACCCCTCCTCCGTAACCCTCTTTGCAAATGCCGAATTCTCACTCAACTAAACTCCCCCTCCACACGTCCAATTAGCTCCACAATCCCATGCAGAAGCACACATAGAGAGGGTGGGAAAAACATACAAACCCATACCCAGGATGAATAGAATCACACCCCCTCTCCTTCGCCGCTTTGATAATCTTGTCGACATCAAGGTAGGCCGACGGCGGACCCAAATTTACAGAATGAGGCGTCACGCTGGCATGTTGCGCGTGTGCGTCTGGGTCTGTATATACTGTTGTTGTCCTAATGCCGTATTCGCTTGCTGTGCGGTTGACTCTCCTATATCACCATACTATTAACCACCTACTCTCTGAGGGGTGAGGTGGGAGGGGGGTACAGTGCTATCTCCCCACGGTTCGCAATGAGTATACTTCTCAGCGGGCGAGTCTTCGGCACACTACTGCTTTGCCAGCGTAAGCTGGGGCGCGTTAAACTTAGGAGTGCGCGCCGGGCAAGCTGTGGGCGGGGCATTTTTCCCTTTCCCTTTAAAGAAAAAAAATCTAAAATCTAAAATCAAGGGGAATCAGGTGTTGTGAATTGTACAAGTAGGTTATGTAGAGTTGAAGTTTTTCAAGTTTCGGAGGTGGGAGGTGGTGGTGGTTGTTATTGTTCGGGGGAGCTTCCTTCCTTCCTTGCTTGGTGGGGGGGGGGAGGTGCGGTTATAAGCGGAGGAGAGCTTCTTAGCTTTACAGTACGGTAAGTCACGAAGGGGGCTTTCTTTCTTTCTTTCCTATCATAGCTGAGCCTGTATTGTTGTTCGGGCCAAGGTATGATATTTGCGGGGATTGGACGTGGGGTACGGTAGTCTATGGAGTGTACTTTACCGGTGAAGTGTGGGTTAGGTTATGTTAGTACAGAGGTTTGTTGTATCTTGGAGGGGCTCTGCGAGCTATCATACTACAATCATGAGGCTGCATTCGTTTCCCCTCTGGACTACAGGATACTGGTGCTTTGGTTTATGATATGGTGGCTCAAAAAGGCTGGAAAGTGACATGATATGCTATGACGCGGGTTATTCCTTTCACTCTCATTTCGCTTCACCAGGATGAGCGGATGGATGTCCTAAGTTTAAGTTGACTTGACGGCTCATCCCGCGCTTTAACCCGGCAACGTCCCCTCCCATCCCATTCTAACCTTCCTTCATCTTCCTTCCTCCCTTCTTGCCTTTCTATCCTTACCTACCTACCTGCCCGCCTGTACTGTACCGTACTGTACTGTATTGTACTGTACGGAACCCTAAACCCTCCCCTCCGTGTCGAAAAGAGAAAAGAAAAGAAAAAATACATTCGTTCATAGGTTTTGGATACGCTGCCATCACAGAGCCTGTGATACCATACCATTCACTTTACCCCACGCACGAAGCATTCACCACCAATCGACTAATCAACTCAACCTCCTTCCTCCTCCTTCTCACGGAAATTATACTCCTCTCTCACTCTCGTCAATCACAACATCGCGACTTTGATACCGGATCACGCCAAATTACTTTCCAACCTAAACTGTACCGTACCGTAGGGTAACTTCGCTACTGTACAGTACCCCCCCCCCTTTCCAGACCGGCAGACACGAAAGGAATCAAGCCCCTCCATCCCACCCCACATTTTTTTCCATCCCACTTCAACAACCCCAACCACAACCCTCCAAACCAACCATGTCCGACGACGGCTACTCAGACACATACTCCGACGACTTCGCCCTTTACGACGACTACTATGAAGAAGACGACCTAGTTGGTCCCCCCCCCTCTTTCCCCCACCCTAACTAACAAAACCAAGGCAGCCCTAGTAGACGCCATGGCCGAAACAGCCTTCGCACAGGGCGACGCAATATGGGACGAATTTGACGTGGCGTACGACACGGCAGAGTACCATTCCGACTGGGAGGAGTATTACTCCGACGGCGAATTTTATGAGGAGGAGGTTGTTGTGGCGAATATGGCTGGCGGTGGGGGAAAGAAAAGTGATGGTTTAGCTACGGCGGGGGTGAAGGGAGCACCGGGAGGGGTAAGAGGGAGGAGAATGCCACCACGGAAAAGAAGGAAGATTGAAGAGAGGGGTGTTGGAGTTGCTGCTGTTGCTACGCTTACGTCGCCGACTACGTCGGCGGAGGAAGGGGAAGGGGAGGAGGAGAAAAGGCCGGGCACTACTACCACCGCTGGAAAAAAGAACACGATAATAGTACCCGTACCCGTCCTCAAAGAAGATACCGAGAAGCGGAACGGAACCGTCATCCTCGGCCAGCAGAAGGAGAAGGAGAAGGAGAAGGAGAAAGACGGCACCACCACCGGGAAGGGGGAGAAAACTCCGCAAGTCCTAAAATTCGATAGTAGGAAGCGGAAACCTTCTTTGGAGGAGAATGAAAGTCTTGCTTTTGATTGATCTGTTTGCTTTCCTTGGCTGATATACCCCTTTTCTTTTCTTTTCTTTTCTTTTTGGCCCATTTTCAGTCTTGACATATGTTTAGTTTAGTCACGGGGGGTGAAGGGAAGGAGTTTTTTTTCACTTTTTCGGTTTTTCTTTCTTTTCGTTAGGTATTTTTAATGCTCTTACTTGCTTGTGGCTGGCGGCCGGATCGGAAGTTAGAAATGGAAAAAACTGTGTGCTAGAGAGAGAGCAGGTTGTTTCCTTACTTTGCTTCGCTTCGGGATTGGCTGTTGATGTGAACTGGACCGTCATCTATCTATCTATTTAGGTGTTTGGAAATTTGGAAATATATCAATATCTATGTTGAGTTCTTGCAGGCTGGAGTACAGTATGGTGGGTTGTTCCGGCTTGGGTTAGGGTGGTTTGTCGAGTGATTTACCATGATTATTCGCGAAAGTACTAGTACTAGTAAATGAACGTGAATGGGTAGATGTAGAGTGTGAATTTATGATATGTGTGAAAAAAAGGAAACCCCCCAAGGAATGAAAGAAAAGAGGGAAGAAGGGAAAAAAAATGTATGCATCTAAGGTAACGTAAAAAAACAACAACCAAGAGCAGAACAGAGTGACAGAGTTAAATAACATGATCAGCATACTCCTTATTGAACGCCCTTCCAATAACCATTTGTCGGATCTGAGTAGTCCCCGCTCCAATTTCATACAACTATTCCATCATTAGCCTTCCGCCCAAAAATTGCAGAGGAAGGAAAAAAAACATACCTTAGCATCCCTCAACAACCTCCCCGCCGCAACCTCATTTACATACCCACTCCCGCCCAAGCACTGAATCGCATCAAGCGCACACTCCGTCGCTCTATCCGCTGCGAACAAAATCGCGCCCGCACAATCCTTCGTGTCGATCCCCGCCTCCGGGTCCTCGTCCACCCTCTTCGCCGCGGCAAACGTATAAGCCCTAGCGGCCGAAAGCTTAACGTGCATATCCGCCAGCTTCGCCTGGATGAGTTGGTTATGCGCGATGGGGATTCCGAATTGCTTGCGTTGGTGGACGTATGGGAGTGTTATGTCCAGTGCCGCTTGCATTAGTCCCAAAGGACCGGCGGAGAGGACGAGACGTTCCAGGTCCAGGCCGCCCATTAGGATTCTGACGCCTTGGTTTGTCGCGCCGAGTTGGTTGGAGTGCGGGATGAAGACGGAGTCGAAGATTAGTTCGCCGGTGTTGGAGCCGCGCATGCCGAGTTTGTTGAGCTTGCGGGCGCAGGTGTAGCCTTTCATGCCCTTTTCGACGATGAGGGCTGTTATGCCTTTCTATGTATTGTTAGTTGGGAGGAAGGGGGAAGGGGAAAAAAAGGGGGGGGGGGGGTTACGGAGCCCTTGTCTGGGTCGGTTTTGGCGTATACTACTACTACGTCTGCGTCCGGTCCCTACATTCACTCGTTAGCACCACCTAACTCCCAGTCCCAAGAGCATTCCGGGGAGATTAGCATACATTCGTAATCCACATCTTCGTCCCATCAAGCACCCACCCCCCATCAACCGGCCTAGCAGTACTCTTCATGCTAACAACATCACTCCCAGCCGAATGCTCACTCATAGCCAACGCGCCCACCTTCTCTCCGGAAACCAGACCGGGCAATAAGCGAGCCTTCTGCTCCTCATTCCCGTTCAGTGTGAGCTGGTTCACGCACAGCTGTGAATGCGCGGCATAGCTCAGGCCGATACTCCCCGAGGCGCGGGATAGCTCTTCCATCACTACGCAGTGCGCTTGGTACCCGAGTTCGAGACCGCCGTAGTCTTCCTCTGCGGTGATACCCAGAAAGCCGGCTTCGCCGAGCTTGCGCCACATTGGTGCTGGAAAGTCGTTAGTGAGGTCGACCGAGGCGGCGAATTCTTCGGGGATTTCGCGCTCTGGAGGAATTCGTTAGTTAGTTGGGCATGGGGAATGGGAAGAGGGAAGCAGACTGGTGAATTCTCGAACTCGCTCTCGAAGCTCGATTAGATCTTCGGAGGTGGGTGGTTTGAAGTTCCTGGTGTGCTTGGTAGAGTGGAAACGGCATGATAATGGTCTTGTAATTGCCATGTGTGAAGATGCCACGACTCTTCTTGTGAGCATTGAGCGGGTTAGTGTTGATAGTGAAGGCATGTTTTGTTTATTTTTTTTTTTCGTGGTTTTTGCTCGTGTATGTATGATATGATATGAAGACGGGGGGGATTTATGGCGGTTGTCACAGCTGGAAATGCTCAGATGGGGAGCTGACAGGGGCGGGAGAAGGGTATGCGGCTACAATCGGCAGTAAGAGCTGCCCCACAAAGTTTCTCCATTCAACTTGGTTTTGATAGTTAGTCTCCACCGATAAGCGGTATTGGGCCGGAGTTATCCTTCTTCTTGTAATACGGTAAAGCTTCCCATGACATTGCAGGTCTTACCATACTTGTAACCTACAAATATAATAAACCTCCCGCCGGTCAACTTCTCACAGCTACGACATAAAAATAAACCTCACCTCACCTCCGCCATACCAACAAGAGCACAACAACCACAACAACCACAACAAATAACGAAAAATGACCCTCCTCCGCCTCCGGAGACTCCCACTCCGCACAATACCCAAACATCACTCAACCCTCACCCTCACCCGCCCAATAGCAACACACTCCCACCCACACTTCGAAGCCGCCGTTTCCACGATCCGCAGCGAGGTAGATACCTCATCCGCCGAATTCAAAGAGAATGCCTTACGCATGGGGGAGATCACGGCTTCGCTGCGCTCCCTGCACGAGCGCATAAAGCTCGGTGGGCCCGAGAAGGCGAGGGAAAAGCATTTGGCGAGGAAGAAGATGCTGCCGAGAGAGTATGTATCCCTCCCCTTTTCCTGATGTTAGTAGTGGGAGGCTAATGGAGGAGGCAGTCGTATTACAGCATTGTTAGATCCCGGATCGGCGTTTCTGGAATTGTCGCCGTTGGCCGGGTATCAGTTGTATCCTGGCGAGGATGTCCCCGCTGGAGGAATTATCACGGGCATTGGAAGGGTTTCGGGGGTGGAGTGCATGGTTGTTGCTAATGATAGCACGTACGTGTTTCCTTCTACTAGCTAGCTAGATAGATATACTAACTTAATCTACAGGGTAAAAGGAGGAACATACTACCCCATCACCGTAAAAAAGCACATTCGTGCGCAGGCAATTGCTCAAGAGAATAGTCAGTCCCTCCCCTCCTCTTTCCCTCTGGCGGGGGGGGTTCAATTGCTTATATAGGTGGAACAGGACTACCATGCATCTACCTCGTCGATTCCGGCGGCGCAAACCTCCCGCACCAGGCAGACGTATTCCCAGACCGGGACCATTTCGGACGTATCTTCTACAACCAGGCCAGAAGTACCCCTCCCCCCAATACACCTAACCTAACCTCTAACACGGGACTAACAACCGAGTGATACCCAGTGTCCGCCGACGGAATCCCCCAAATCTCCGTAGTAATGGGTCCATGCACAGCCGGGTACTCCCCCTTCTCCTTCCTTCCCCCCCGCCTTTCCACACTAACAGTGCAAAAGAGGAGCATACGTCCCCTCCATGTCCGACGAATCCATAATCGTCGCCAACTCGGGCACAATCTTCCTCGCAGGCCCGCCCCTGGTAAAAGCCGCAACAGGCGAAGAAGTAACCGCCGAAGCCCTCGGCGGCGGCGCCCTCCATTCCAAAGTCAGCGGAGTAACGGACTACCTCGCCGTCTCGGACGCCCACGCACTAGTCCTCGCAAGACGGTGCATCGCAAACCTAAACTACCCGACGACAGCAGCAGCAGCAGCCGCAAATGCGCCAACCGCCGGCGGCGGCAAAGACCCACTATACGACGCGAAGGAACTGACGGGAATCGCGACGCCCAACCTCCGCACACCACTCAACCCACTAGATATCCTCGCGCGCATAACCGACCGCTCGCAATTCAGCGAATTCAAGCGCGACTACGGCACAAGCCTGACGACCGGCTTCGCCAAAATCCACGGATACCCCGTCGGCGTGCTGGCGAACCGCGGCATCCTCTTCTCGGAGAGCGCGCTGAAGGGCGCGCACTTCATACAGCTGTGCACGAAGCGTCGAATCCCATTACTCTTCCTGCAGAATATATCGGGATTCATGGTCGGCAGTCAGGCTGAAGCTGGGGGCATTGCAAAGAATGGGGCGAAGCTGGTTAATGCTGTGGCTTGCGCTGATGTCCCCAAGTTCACGGTTGTCGTGGGCGCGTCGTATGGTGCTGGGAATTATGGTATGTGCGGGAGGGCGTACGGGCCGAGGTTTTTGTGGATGTGGCCGAATGCAAGGGTTGGGGTTATGGGTGCTGAGCAGCTGGATGCGGTTATGCGGACTGTGGGCGGGGGAAAGGTGGATGAGGGGTTGAAAGGTAGGATCGAGAGGGAGAGTGAAGCGGTGTTTGGCTCTGCGAGGTTGTGGGATGATGGCGTTATTGCGCCGGAGGATACTAGGGCTATGCTTGGACTGGGGTTGAGGGCGGCCATGGGCGGGAGTGTCAGGGAGCCCGAGACTAAGTTTGGGGTTTTTAGAATGTAGAATGCAAGGGTGTCTGGTCATCGTATATACTGTAGCTTGTTTCTTTGTCTGGGGAAAACTCTGTAGAATGGATATCATTTGTAAAAACGAGCAAATAAGACGAGCAATTGTAGACAGCTAAAAATAAAAAATAAAAAACAACAAAAAAACTAACTTGACAAAGTGAAAGGGAAAAAAAATAAAAAATCAATCGGGACGCCAATGATTCGCCTTATGCCACCCTAAAAACACATTCCGTCCTGTCCATAGCCATTTCCATAGTCCATAGTCCAATTCCATATTCAGTTTGAGTCTAGTCCAGTCCAGTCCATCAGCGCTTTCCTGCCTTGTTTCCTTCCTTCCCTCCTCCCTTCGTTCTTCCATGGGGGCCACAGCTAACCCCCAATCCGCAACCGAGGACGCCGGGAAGATTCGAGCCAAAAGAAGCAAGGAAGGAAAAGAAGCTAGAAGGTTAAAAAGAGAGAGGGGGTTGAAGAAAAAGAAAAATTTGAAGAAAAAAAAAGTATATATATACAACGAAAAGTTGGAGCAAGAGAAGAAAAGAAAGCAAGGGGAAAAAAAGTCCAGCAATACCACTCCCCTCTCAATTCCCCCTTCTTATTTTCCTTCCTTCCTTCCTCACAGTATCACACAGTACCTTCTCTTCTTCCTCGGGGTCTGTGCAACCTTCTCGGAGGACCCACCACCACTCGCGCCGCCCCCGCTGCCCGACCCGCCCACATCCGCCCGCATCATCTGCCGGCAGAGGTCCAGAAACACTTCATCCACATTCTGCCGCTTTCGCGCAGACGTCTCGTAAAACGGCACCCTCCCCCACTTCTGCGAGAGCAGAATCGCCCTGTCGCGGCGGACCGCACGGTCCTCCTCTAGGTCAGACTTGTTACCAACAATCACCAGGGGCACCGAGTCGGCTTCCTTTATCCGGAGTATCTGGTCGCGGAGATCCGAGAGCTCTGTGAGCGTGCTCAGGCTTGTGATTGAGTATACGAGGAGGAAGCCCTGGCCTGTTGGTTGTCCGAGGGGGAAAAAAGATTTTGCCGAAGGTTAGTTATGATGAAGAAGAAAAGGGTTTGACTCGAGGGGGGAGGAGGAAAGGTGAAGTTATATGTACCAGCTTTCATGTAAATTTCCCTAATAAACAATCGTCAGTCAGAATGCCAATCAGGGGAAGCAATTTAGCATAAGGGAGGAAGGAAAAAAGGAGTGAAGAAAAAACTCACCTCATGGCGGCTATTACTCACAATTCAGAGAGCCCCGTTAGAATTTTTTTTTTTTTTTTTTTCAATCCCAATAGCACTTCCCCTTCGCATCCAGCACCACCCACAATCCTTCCATCATCACAATCCCAACTAGAGAAAGCGAATAACAGAAAGAAAGGAAAACCCAAGAGGAGAAAGAGAGGAGAAAAAAGGGCCACTAACTAAACTGTTCCGTCCCAGCGGTATCCAAACTAACCACTCCAAACCCATTAGCAATCAATTCATCAATCACGCTTACAATAAAACAAAAACAAAAAAACAAACGGGGTAGGAAGAGAGGGAGGAGGGAAACAACTAACATTTCAAGAATACACGACCGTCCCTAAAACCACAATCCCTTCATTAGCCTAGCCCTAGACGCACAGTATAATAGAAAGAGCAGGCAAGCAGGGGAAGAGCAGAAACAAACATCAACATCAATGACCTTCCTATAAACATCCTCAATCGTAGGATCGTAATACTCGATCCACTCTTTATGTACGAATTGCGCTGTTTTGTTCATTCAGCTCCCGCCCCATCTCTCATTCCATTCCATTCTATTCCGTAGCGTAGCAAAGCATGGTAAGTAAAGGGGAAACAAACATGTTAAACAACTCTTTCCAACACCGCCTATTCAGTCATTCAGCATTAGCCCTAGCTAGGAAGGAGGAAGAGGGGAAAACTAACCAGCTCCAAGAACCACAATATGGTATTCTCGCCTTCTACTATTCGTATCCGGGGTCAATCTTGCTAAAAACTTGTGTTGGAGGGTAGGGCTGAAGAAAGGAAAGGCATACCTGTGCTGCATAGATAATGGTTATAGAAACCCGCCCGGTTTGTTTGGGCGATGGTGAGGTAGTGAGTTGGGAGTAGTAAGTAAGTAAATAGTGAGTATTGGCGCCAGCAGGAGGAGGTGGAGGAAAGTTAAGTTGGTTGTAAACTAGTCCGTAGATGAGGAGGAGTGAGTGGGAAAGTGAGAAAGTGAAGTGAAGCGTAGGTAGCGTAGGTATGCAGGCAGGCAGGAAGGTAGTCTAAGGTAAGATGGGTAAGGCAAGTTAAGTTTATGTAAAAGCACCAAAGTTAGTTAGGCACGAGCGAGCAAGAAGCACCCGTTCGTTCGTTCGCTCGTTCGTTACCGCAACACCGTCTTTCTTTCTTGCAACCAAACTTTACTTTTATCATACCGTTTCTCTACATACATACATATATACTGTACGCCTCCCTCCCTCCCTCCCTACCTACCTAACTACGGTAACTCATTCGGAGATTTTTTTTTTTTTTTTTTCTTTTCCTCTTCCTTCTTCAGAGAAGGGGAAGAGCACTCACAAACAAAAACTCAGCCCGCCCGTTCAGCAACTCCCCCCCCCCCCCCGGGGGGGGCAAAAAGCATGACCAAAAAACCACCAAACTCCCATCTTCAAAACCCGGGCATGGGTTCTATGCAAAAATTTTTTTTTCATTCATCGCCCTTCACTGCGGTGCGATCTGTGTTACACCGACTGACTACTGTACTATACCGTAACTGTAAGTAACTTTCTTCTTAACGCAGAAACAGCAGAAACAGTTGAATAAACGAATTGCTTTTCGTGTGGGGGCTTTTTACAGTACAGCATTGGCACTGGCATTCACGGCAGTTTGGTAAGTTATCATATACAAACAGATGGGTCAGGACAAGTATGATATGTCTGCATATGATACGGTATGATAGCATGGTTAGGGTAGGGCAGGACATTGTTACATTGCAGCAGGACAGGGCGTTAGATATAGACTATACATACTTACTCGTACATAACATACGTCAGCCAGCGTCTATCTCTTTTCTCTCTCTTTTTGCTTGTGCTCGTGCTGGCATTAGGTAATGCTATGTGTCTTGAGTTTATAAAACATTTGGTACTGTAGGGCTGTCTCACGGGACCTACAAAGTACGAATAATTAGTCGTGGAATTGATATCAGACAAGCACTATCATTCATTCATTCATTCATTCATATAGTTTACACAATATTATAGAAGAAGGGAGAAGTATTATCGGCCGTCGGCCGCGATGCCCTACGGTACTATACCATCCATCCAGCACATCACGGTACGGTAGGTACCTACCGTACCTCGGCGCAAACTCCGCAGCAAGGCACAATACTTATGTACTTACACTCCCGGCATTGGGAGGAAGGATTGTCTACCGACCTACCGACCTACCTCGCCAACCATTCGTGTGGGGGGGGGGTATATTCATCTATTTTATTCCCATCGAAACGATGACGATGAGCACTCACGAAGGGAAGAGCAGTAGAGTACCGTCCGATAAGTCCATAAGTAACTCAATCTTCTACAGTCGCACCTCGTTATAATGGACCTCTTTGTACTGAAAAATTCGCTATTATGAAACCCGCCTTCGGAGCTCAAATTCCCCATACAAATTTCCTTGTTATAATGAAATACATAGTGGAGAACACTCTATAATGAATCTGTAAAGAATTTTTAGATTTTACCCCCCTGCCCACATACAAATTGGTCTCACTATAAGGGAAAAGGTGCTGACTAAAGGTGTAATTTTGTGCATGTTTGGCTGAGCCAACCTCCATCATCTCCCTTGATTTGTGGATCCCTTGCTATATGGGTGTGGATGTATGAATAGAAGATTTCTTCGAGTTCTTGACTAGACTTCTCGGGGGTCATAAAAATCTTATGTTCTACCACCTCCCTTAAACATCTGCTGGTCTATGATGCCTCTTTGGTGAGAGTTTTTACACTTCAAAGCTGTGAAATTCATGAGTAAACAAGGGATCCAGTTCCCTCTTTCCTCCCTTACCATTTGCTTACTAATATTCACAAACCCCCCATTATTCGCTATAATGGAATCTTGTTATAACGAAAAGAAAAATCTTGGCTTTCGTTATAACGAGGTGCGACTGTATTAGTTCTTCAAACAAAGTTGAAGAGAAGAGGGGTATTTTGATATGAACGGGAGGGCAGGTGAGTTTGAAAATTAAAGGTTGAAAAAAAAATACAGTATATAATAACCAATTGTGAAGTGCATTACACTATCTAGATTTGAACCAATGGGATGGAACGGAATTAACTTTACATACATACATGCAAAAGAGGAAAACAAAAACAAAAACAAAAACAAAAACTCCAGATCCATAACCAGAACCAGACCGAGGCATTATGATGATGATGATGCAAAAAAAAATGCAAAAAAGAAAAAAGGAAATATACAGACAGTCAGGCAGCAGTACAATAAGTAAGATACCGTAAAACACACGGACAAAAAAAAAAAAAAGACTCCCAAAAGAAAGCATAGAAAGAAAAGAAAAAGAAAAAGAAAAATCTCAAGGCAACGACAAAGAAGGAGAAGACCTCGCCAGCGCTCTAGCCCTAACCTTCGCATCGGACTCCTCCATCCTCCTCTCCGCGCTAATCCTCAATGGCTCACCATACTTATAAATAAACAACGGGAACAGAATCCCCAGCGGTAGGGCAATAAATCCCATGAGTGAATTCCCCCACCCATAGCCCAACTTATCATACATCTGCCTGCCAAACAACGGGAACGCGAAGCCGAACAGCGAGCGGAAGAGCGTGGCCGCGCTAACGGCGGAGGCAGCGTAGCGTGGGGACATGTCGATGAGGTAAGTCTGCACCGCGGAGAATACGGGAATCATGCCGGCGCCGAAGATCGAGGTTCCGATGAGCGGCATGATCCAGTGCAGCTTCTTCTCCGCCGACCACCCGTACCAGAAGAGCCCGGCGGTCACGAGCACGCCGCCGAAGAGCAGGATTGGCAGGCGGAATTCGGGCTTGGCGACGCCGTTGTTTGCTGCGGTGAGGCGCAGGTAGATCTTTTGTAGGAGGGGGGTGAAGGCTGCGAGCCCGACCATGAAGCCCACGCCCGGACCGAGGTAGTTGAGGCCGGCGATGCCGGGGGTTTGTCCGTATTCGCCTTGGAAGAGGATTGGGAAGGTGACGAACATGAGGTAGAGGAAGCCGTAGACCTGGGGCGATTGTCAGTATTGGAACAAGTACGAACTTATGCGGAAGGGAAGAAGGGAAACATACGAATGCCATGAAAAGACCCAACATTAACAGTACAGGGTTCATAACGAGCATCTTCACCGGTCGAGTGATAGCAATCCAGAAACCAGTCTTGATATCCTCAGTCACCTCAAAAACGGTATGAAGGTTCTCATTTCCGGTTTCCTTCCTCAATCTGGCAGCCTTGCGGTTCAGGATGATGACTATCATTGACACATTCGTTAGTTTTAATTCATCTTTTCCCTAGATCTTTAATCTGCGAGAATATGGGATATACACACCTGCATAAGTCTCCTCCCTGAACACAATCATTCCAATAACCATTGTGACACCACAAACAATCACAAGAATCCAGAAAACCCATCGCCAGTCGGCGTTCTGGACGACGAAACCAGCAATGATAGGAGCACAGACAGGGCCTAGGAGGGGCTAGAAAAAAAAAACATCCATATCAGTATTCAAGTAATCTTGTAAGAAAGGAGAATACCAAACATACCCCAAGTGCAAAGAACGCCATAGCACGAGCCAAATCCACCGGTGCCCAAATATCAGACAGAATCCCCCCACCAAGAGCCAACGGCGCACTCCCCGCCAAACCAGCCAGCAGTCTAAACACAATCATCTGCGTCGTGCTATTTGCAACCGCGCAGGCAATATTGAATGTAAGGAAGAGTATAGTAGTAACCTGCATGACAATAACTCTTCCAAACAACTCTGACAGCGGCGCCATAAACAGTGGTCTATCCCACAATCAGCCACACATCCCAAAAAAAAAAAAAAAACTATAAAAGAAGTGGGGAAGAACTCACCCAAGAGCAAACCCAATCAAAAAGATCGAAACCGTCATACTCGCAATGGTAGAATTGGTAATGCCAAACTCAACAGCGTACGCTTGCGCCGCGGGAGCAGCAATACTCGATGCAAAGGGCGAGACAAAAGTATACAGCGAGACAATCAGCGTGATCCTCCACTTTTTAGCACTCGCAAAGTTTCGCGGATTCTCCGGGTCTTCGGGGCCATCCCTAGTACATCATCATCATCATCATCAGCAATCACTCACTCACCCAAAGGGTGGAAGAGGGAGGGGGAAGTTAGTACCAAGTAACCAACTCCTTATCAATATCTTTGAATTCCGAAGCATCCCCCGGCGCATCCAATTCCCCTAACTTCTCCGCCTGCCGCGAGTACACTGTCCGCAACTTCTGCAGCGTTTCCTGCCGTCGCAGGGACTCGAGTTGCATCTCGATGGTGTAGTCCTTTTGCGTCGCAACTGAAGATACAGATTGTCGTCTATCCAGGCCATTCTGTGCTTCGAGGTCAATGCTGTAGCCTGGTGCTACGGTTGTGGTTGATGTAGAGCTGTGTGTGTCGACTCGTTGTAGTGGTGGTTGTGAGGAGGATGAAGGGGAGGGAGGCATGGTAGACTTTTTTTCGTCCGCCATTATATTAGGGTTATCGTCGTAGTAGGTGGTCGTAGTAGTAAGTAGTAGTCAATTATGATAGACTTAAATAACCAATGCTGTCTATATCTATACTCGTAATGTGCTGTACTATACTTCACCGTGATAGTAGCGTCTGATATTGGAGCCTGAAGATACTACACCTTCCGTACCCTTTATATATCAAAACCACAAATCACAATACCCAACGTCAGTCCTCCCCCCTTTCACCTCCCCTCCCAGAGGAAACGTCACCCAAAGCATACCCACCCCCCGGGCTTCCTGGTAGCTCGCCTGCGCGCAGTATCATATCATGACGGGTAGGTTTGATAATCGTGCTCCTGCTAGCACGAGCACTGTAAAATCCGGCACGTCCGAACTAAATGGAATTAAAAATCAAGGGAAAAAAAAGCTTAGTTGGTCATAGCGCACTCAAAACCCCCCCCCCCGGGAACAACCAGACAGACCGAATCGCCGCACGCAACTCTCGGGCGAAAAGCATCAAAATCCGCCGCCGTGTAAGTTACACTTACCCCATCCCAACCATGCACCCATTTTTTTGGCAGAGCATCCGCGACAGAGGAGCGTCATAACTTACTCCAGAGAAAATCTCGGATAAACCGTGCCGGCACCAACTTTACACTCTCTACTCGAGTATGACTTTACAAATCCTATACCGTACACACCCTCGGAAGCGAAGCGGCCCTCCAGAACCTCCGAGAATATTGAATGAGTTACTGTACACTGCTTACTTACACTTACCTCACTGAGAAAGGAAAAAAAACAAAAACTTGCCCGCTGGATCGCTTGGTTATTAAAAAGATTGTGCATACTTCGCGAAGCTTTACTCCCGAATCGGGTAACTACCGAGGTCCGTCTGGGTGGATAAAGGCGCTTAGCGAACGTCGGACACCTCGGAAGCTCCGAAACGCGAGGTTTTCCAGAAGAAAATTTTTTTGCCCCCCCCCCCCCACGCTATCCTGTCGGGAGTATAAACACTCCTTAAGTTACTCATCGTGTTCTGCTCTGCCCCGTTTATTTACATCTTCACTTTTTGTGCTTGTATTGGAATTGAAGAGTAGTGAACGCCCCACCCGTACCCCGCCGCCGCCCTCAGTCAATTGCACTATCCGCCTGCTGCCACCGTGGTAGAACTACCTATCATACCAGGAGGAATCCTTACAAAACATGTGATTACTGCAAAGCGGATCATTAAATAAAAAAATAAAATTAAAAAAGCTACTTGTACCTGCCTTCCTGTGCACATGGATGGTGGTTGTTGTTGTTCCCGTTCTTTTCTGCGATTATCCTGGCTTGTCGGCCAGGACGGTTGTCACGGGGTATCACTCGGTATTTATTTTTTTTTTTTTTTAGGGGGGTTTGGATTTTTGGTAGGTTTGAGTATAGTATGATAAGGGAGCGTGCTAGGTTGGTGCTCTACTGTCAGATGGTATGATATGACATGGTATAAGATACGGAGTCCGTCGCATGCCCCTATTCCTGGCAGTCGGGGGTTAAAGGATTTACCTACCTATGATACTGTATCTTTCCATCCATCCGGCACTCGCTGAATCCGGGACAACATATCAGGTTTTTGTACAATATCAAAAGGTTCTGGGCCCATAGTAAAGTACCGGTATCCGGGAGATCGATATCCGGGACCGCGATGTCAGAAGTTGGGTTCGTGAATTGAATACGCTACCATATCTTTATCCTCTTATCATATGCTTCGCATGCTATTGTCTCGTGTAGATCTCGCACACCCCCCCCTCCCCAATCCAATCTTGAGATAGTCGGCGTTTAGACTACTGATACTGCAAGTACAGTAGTGAATGACGGGAGCTAGGTTATCAACTGTATACCATAGTTCCCGTAGCCAGTGCCCAAGGCTCAATTCCCAGACTCAATCCTATCCTACCGTATCTTAAGTTATCCCACAACACTAGGTTAGCTAGATCTGCCTTCCAGCTACAATAGCCGCCGGAGTGCGATGCAAGTACAGTACAAGTAAAACCTTCATATCTCCATATCTACAATATCCGAATCTACGAGTACAAGTACAAGTACTTTCACTCAAGCCCTACCATAATAGGAAATTACTGGCACTTACAATCCTCCCTCCCTCTCACCCCGGCCACCGGCGCCCCCACCCCCTCCCGCCATAAACACCCGGACCCTATCCGGTCATACGTAGCCGTGCCCAGACCTTACAAGCACTACGACTCCTGTACCCACCCATTTCATACATATAAGGCCCCAGCCAGCACCGCACGCACACAATCCCCGGGACACCGGCCTGCCATACGGTGCTATAACGTGTCCGGGCTTCCGTTCCTCCTTCCTTCCTATCTAGTTACGCCGTAGATACAATATTGTATTATATTGTAGCGGGGGTTCTGCTGGAGCTGATGGGAGATAGGCTTGCTGGCTAGGGTAGGGTGTAATATAACTGTAATTGTGTTTTGATGGGGGTGGGAAGTTGGGATGGGGTTTAGTAGGGAGGGTACAAGTGATTTGGTTGGGGTAGGGTAGTTAGGGATGGGAGGTTCAATTGTATACTATGGCAGGGGTGGTATAGGAGGGGATGGATGGTCCTGGGATTTGGTTACCAGGCTAGGTAGATAACAAGAAGGAAGGGGAGGCAAGGAAAAGGTGTCAACCTTGGATGCCAGTATACAATACAGTACAGCAATGCTCCCATGTAATCCTAATGAATTCATAAATACCGATACCGAAGAAGAAGATTTAATACTTGGCAGTACAGTACGCGAGAATATCATATAATACAAGCACAGTTTAACAAAAAAAACCAACGCAGCAAACTAAACTAAAACAAACCGACTTTATAATAACTGCTACTTCCCCTGCATCTTCCGAATCCTCTCCTCGGCAGCTCTAGCCCTACGCTCCCTCTCTAGTCTCGCCTTCGCTTCAGGAGTTAATCCCTTCTCTTCCTCTTCTCTCCGGCTAAGTCCCATAACTATAGAACTGGCCAGTGACCTCCCACCACCAGCCTTCGTCGGATTCTTAGCTTCTTGTTGTTTCAACTTCTCAAGTTCCTTCTGTCTCCTTGCCTTCTCTTCCTTCTCGTTATCTGCCTTTTCCCGCCTCTCTCGTTCTTCCGCTTGCTTCTTTGTAAGTGCTGTTGGAACTCTGGCCTTTGTCCAGCCCCATTTCGACTCGCCTAGCTCGGCCCTTGCGACTCTGAAGGCGTCGCGGGTTGCCCGGTCGCCGGCTAGTTCGAAGGGAGTTTTTGGCTGCTGGGGGCTAGTTGATGTAGGGTCTGAACCGGCTTTAGTTAATAGTGCTGATACAACGGCGGGCGAGTTTGACGACGCTGCAAAGTGAAGAAGAGTTGGGGAGTGGTGGTTTGGGGGGCTAAATTGAAAGTCTGGAGATAGTTTGTTTGTGGCCAAGTAGGAGAGTAGTGCTGCAGCTTTGGATCGACGGATGAGAGCTGTTAGTTGTGTTGAGTGGAGGATCTGAGCTTCTTCTTCTTTGGTAAGTTTTGGTACTTCGGGTTTGGATGGCTTGACAGTTGGGGCTTCTGCTGCTTTCTTGGACCCTTCCGCGAGTGCTGCTAGTGCTGCTTCGTCGATCCGGGAGATCTTCATGCGGGTGAGCTCTATAAAGCAGCGGAGGAGCTCACTTTGGGTTGCTCTCCTTGTAGTGAAAGGGAACCCGCGGATCCGCGGATCATTATTTCGTAATAGTGCATCCTCGTAGCCAAATAGTGTCCGTCTATTCGCCGACCCAGTCGCTCTGACAAAAATTAGTTTAGCCGTATCTATGAGCTCCTTCCAGCTTGCCAGTAAATCCCGGACTTCGGTGGTCAACATGGCTTCGTTGTATCTTCTGATCTGAGCACCAGCAGACTGTGCATTTCCCTTTGCTGAGTCATTGGATGATTGCGCTCCTCCTTGCTTTCGTCTAGTTGTGTAACGATGAAAGGTCTTATGGGCTAGCACTGTGACCTCACGTTCCATTGCACCTTGCTTTTTTACATTCTTGGGGGCATGGGAAACGACCATTGCAGCAAAATGACCACCACCAATCATGCACATGAATATGTGGGGTGGCTTTTCTTCAGGCTTTGCCTTGAGCTGGCTCGACTGTAGTCCTGAAATGTAGTCGGCCTCCTCCCGTTCCGTATGTGAGAATAGCGCCCGGTAGACCCCCAGCGAAATCGTAGGTGGTAATAGTGGAGAAGAGTACCAAATTATCGGAGCTTTCCCGGGCCCCATCCTGAATACCTGATTAGGTGATTCAGCATTCTCATTCGCAATGCGAGCCTTCCGTCGGAGAAGCGTCGAGAGCGGATCGTTGTCGTCTCCGGAGGATTCGCTATCATTCTCGGAGCCAGAAATACTTTCGTTCAAATCTAGTTGGGCAAGCATTAGCAAACATGTTCTCAAAGAGCGAATGGTGAGATTACTCACCTTCCAACATCTTCTCAAACTCGGCCTCCAATACGGCAGCTCGCCCTGCTATCTTGCGCTTGAGGTTGAACCTGTGAAAATCCGATCGTACGTGTGCTCTCTGCTCTCCTACTGTCGTGCTATTAGTCCCACAAAGCCCACATGATGTTGCCGTTGCTTCTCCATCTTGGTTGGAGGTAGAAACGGAGGTCTCGATAGCTTCCGGTGGCGAGGGTGTTTCCCGGCCGGTTTTTAAGACAAGATTCGAGAGGAGGGTATCAGGGAGATCAAACACTTAATAAATAAGGGTTAGCTTGATGATATGATGGAGTGTAACGGGGAATATGTACCGTATAAAGGCCTCTTTAGAAGCTGTTCTTCGTTGGACATTGTGAATTGTTCTGGTTGGTAGTATGCGAGATGTGAATTGTCGGGAATAGAGAAATGGCGGGGGCGGGGCACAAGAGCAAATATAGACTGGAGTATAGAAAATCCGGTGGAACAGCCGAGTCCTTAGTATAGTTACCCTATTTCCGAGATGCAAAGTATCGGTATACCGGTGTATACACCTCTTGTATAGAAAACAAATGTACCGTACTGTACTCTCCTCGGTATTGAAGATTGTTCAGAATACTGTATGCTCAAGCCGTAGCAAGTACAGTACCGATATTGTGATTTGTGTTGAGTCAAATCCCCTTGTCGTGTTGCAGCGTAAGGCACAGCCAAGACACCGCCCACTACGGTACTTGGGCTTAGACTCAGTCTATCTTCCCCAACATGGCAGTATCGTCACACAGGAAAAGCACTTCAAACCCTCAATCATACTGTGGAGGCTCCTTAAATTCTTCTTCTGATATCACTTTATGTGCCGTAGGAGGCGAGAGGAGGAGGAGAGAGGAAGTAAAGTTCTTACTCTTACCGGTATTGTAGAGCCTAATATTGTAACATCCTTATAAATACCTCAGACAACAGGATATCTCGGCATGTAAACACTCTATGCATATATTGCTGTGAGGCTGAGGTGTTGCGCGTCCTCTTCACGATCATCCCCATACATAAGGGTAGGAGGTACGGTACTATCACCATATATGAGACCTACTTTACCGTACCCTCAACCACCCGGGAACCAAGACCACAGCACGAAGCATCTTTAACTCTAATAAATAGCCGCCAGTGTCACCTTATCCCTTGGCCTCCTACCGTTGCACAATATTCTTTAAGGGAGCAAATAAACCACAGTAGTCATCTTTCAACTCATCAATTTCTTGGTTTTTCATTTTCCCTTTTCCTCTTGTTTTTTTCACTTTCATTGTCGCCGGCACTCTTCGTGTCCGTAATGTTACAGCTTTTTCCCCTTTAAACATCACAATCATTCAAGTAGCGATGACGACAACTATTCACCGCCAGATAGGCAAACTGGGGAAGAGGTCGGCGGATGAGGTAAGTTTATTCTAACTTTCTTGAGATGTTTACTTGATCTACCATATCTTAAGGTTCGAAGCTAATCGCTACTTGCGATAGGCTACAGTAGCTATGCTTATCAAGGAGGTGAATGATGCGGAGATTCTACTAGGAAAGGTTTGAATCTCAATTCCAACTCGTACTCTACTCGTTACATTGGCAGCTATGGAAGAGAAATGATGTGGAGATGAAGAGGGTTAAATGCTGAGAATTGTGTCTTTTATATAGCTAATTGCGCACACTAAAGCCTGGCGAAATTCTTGGGCCGACATCTTAGTCAATCAAACAATTCTTACCGATAGCTTCCACGATATATACAAAGCTATTCCACTGCCTCAGGATTACAATATTCAGGTCGCTGAAACTCCAGTTCCGGTCCTTAGAAAGGTTGCGAAACTACATGCTACTCAGAATGATCTCAAGACGGATATAATGGAGGAGCTTGACCGGGTGGATAAGATGTTGTTGGAGCGACTGTCTGAGGCAAAGGTAGATTATTGTCAAACAGCTCACAAGTCGATTTAATGAGCAGTTATAGCTGATGGAGAAAAGGCAGCATTGAAACCAATCAAGAAGGCTATTGATAAAAGAGAAAACAAGAAGCTCGACTTTGAACGCTTTACTAAGGTTGTCAACAACCAAAAAGGGAAAAAGACCAAAACTGAGAGGTTAGACCAACCCAGTAGTTTTGGAATAAGACTGACAGGAGGTGATGTTTAGGGATTATTCGGTCCTTTCGAAGGCAGAGATGGACCTTGAAAGAGCACAGAATGTATGCAGAGACCCAGCATTACAGAACTTATTGAGTATCACTTGCTAACATAGGGCTTTTTGTTGTTTTTTTGTCTTACGTAGGCATATGAAAATGCTGATAATCACCTGAAAGGCTGGGTTCCTGAGATGATGGCTAAAATCACTGAGTTTCTTCCTTGCATCGTCGAATCGATAGTGCAGACTCAGTACACATTGCTATCGAACACATACTCCGCTATCTATGAATATGCGAATGAACACAATTTTACAGATCCTGATGGCGAGGTAGTTATAGCTGAGTGGGAGGAACTCTTTCTATCCGTTCAACAGCAAGTAGAGTCCGAAATCAGTTCCATAGCGAGAGGGAAGGCTATAACTATGCCTATGAGCCAACTGGTACAAGAAAAGAGCCATGTGCCGAGTATTCCAAGGATTGGGCGAGGGAAAAAGCCACCGCCCCCCCCTCCTCCGGCTGGCGCGCCAGCGGCCGCAACTCCGGAGGAAAAATCGAGATTTGGAAAGATGATGCCAAGCAGATTTTCCCGTGACAAGGAAGAACCGGCACCATCACCGCCATCACCGCCAGGTTCCAGGTCAAGCAGGCCTTCTATTGGTAGCACAAGAAAGTTTTCTAGCTATCATGAAAGAGAGGAATCGCCCCCACGCTTCTCGTCACGGCCTACCATTGGTGGTACAAGAAAAACTTCGGGAGGCCGCGATGGAGGGACATCACCTCCGCCACCACCGGTTTCCAGGGCTAGGCCGACGATCGGAGGGGTAAAGTCTCGGGTTCCTAATTCAAACTTATCTGCTTCTCGGGATGAGTCCCCTCCGCCTCCTCTTCCCGGACCAAGGCCTGGACAACCAGGGTCCAGACAGAATTCAGCGGGAGAGGTTCAACAGCATGATTTTAGGTCTGTTATAAAGTCTAGAAGTGCAACGCCTCTTGCGGGCATTGCGCAAAACTCGCTTGCACCCTCCCAGAGATCAGATTTAGTGCGGATAAGATCCGCAGGGTCGAGCGATGGCCGTCAGCCTGAGGAGCGGCTTCTGGGGGCTGTTTCACCGTCTGCAATTCGTGCCGCCGAGCGATCCTTATCGACGGGCGCCTCTGATCACCAAAATTCGAGGCCGGTTATACCACGTTCACCAACGGCTTCGATATCGTCCTACAGGACTGCAGTGTCAGACGCTGGGTCATTATCAAGCATCGCGGGGAAAAAGAAGCCTCCGCCTCCCCCGCCGCCCAAGAAGAAGGGGTTAGGAAAGAATGAGACTTGGGTTCGGGCTTTATTCCCCTTTGAGGGCCAAGATACTGGGGATCTGGCATTCAAGGAAGGTGATAAGATTAAGGTGCTGAAGAAGACTGAAAGCACTGATGGTATGACATTCCATTCTAAAGTTTTCCGATTCGAACTCTGGCTAATATTTTGTCAATAGATTGGTGGGAAGGAGAAGTACATGGACGGAAAGGCCAGTTTCCGGCGAACTATACAGAAATCATTACTAGTTGATGGATGATATTTTTGGGAATGAGCAAACAGGTGCATATGTTTTGTGGTTCCTTTTGCTTCAAGTATAGTTTTTGTTCAGCGGTTTGTGGATGTTAGTAATCAGCATGGGATCCAATAGCTAGTTGTCTTCGATAGGGATAAATAAAAAAATGAGACTTTTTTTAGCATCAGTATCCATATCCTATTCGCTTTTTTTCGGATGGGTATACCGTTACTTAATGACGTAGACCCAACCCTCCTAAGGCTGACAAGAACCGGTAAAAAGAAATTTATAAAGCGAGTGACATGAAATGATGAGCGGCTTATTTTCTTGGCGCGTAAGCGTAAGGTTCATAAACATCACCCTGCTGTCTTCTTGGACTCTTTGCTCTCTTTGCACTTCTCTCCTGCCAACTCTCATTATTTTAAGGCGCGCCTTCCACACACAACCCTCAACTATATACACCCTTCCGCTTTATTATCTGCTCAGTTGTACTATTCAGTCTCTCTCCTACGATTTTTGCATTTTCTTCCATAGACACCATGGATAGAGCTCTTGACGATGTTGTTCGCGAGCGATCGGTATCCACTCTATCACTTCTTTCTGAACTGCCTCAACTGACTATTATCTATAGCATGATAAGCGTAGCAGTAGCAGTAATGGCAGAAGGCCCCACCGTAACCCCCGAGGTGGCGTTAGAAAGGTGATATAATGAATCTTCATCTTAGTTTAAACTACTATCGCCACTCACCAGCAATACCACTAACACCAATCGTTGATATAGGCGTGTCCCCACCAACTCCTATTTCTTCAATCCTCGTCCTCCTCTTCCTCCTGCATTTAATTCTTCGTTTGTTCAATTTCGCTCTGTTTCCCGAGATTCTCCTGCAGGAGCCGAGGATAAAATTCAACTGCATACGCATAGAAAATTTAAAAATAAAAAGAAAAAGTTGGTCTTGCTAACATTTCTCTGTCGCTTCGCCCTCCCTGGAAGATACAGACTGGCCGCCGTGATAATACCTACAATGATTCACTGTTTGGAACCCTCTTCCCGACTTCTCATTATTCCCTATTCCTTGTATCCGACTGCGGCTAACGTTCGGAAAGTGCATGGGTTCACGACAAGTACGACGGTGATCGTAAGTTCTACAAACCCTTCCCCGAAGAAGAAGCTGGATGTGTGACCGCAAATAGACATAAGAGGTTGGCTGACTGATTGGTTGAGTCGGTTTAGCAACTAATGAACCACTGCGACGAGCCGGTGGCTCGAATATGCGCCATAATTCTGATACGGAAATGTATGTTTCTACAACCGGGGCTTTGGGCTTGGCTGGTTGGATGTGCTTTTACTGACTGCAGTTGTAGTCCTGCTGGAGCTGGCAAGTTGAAGGTTGAGAACATTCACTATGAACTTGGAGAGGAGGAACTTCTTGTGCGTCTCGCTACTGCTCTATATCTCGTCTTTTCACTTTGGGAAATATATCATTAACATCCCCGGTTTTGGTGCGGCATAGGGTCTCTTTGAACGTCAAGGCATTGTTCTAAAGCTCGAACTCAAATATGATCGTGCAGGCCGCTCTGAGGGTATAGCCTTCGTCACCTACGAGCGCGAGGCTGACGCAAAACGTGCGATTGCCGAATTTGATGGCGCAAATGCCAACGGTACCCCCTACTCTCCTCCACATTCACCCCCCTCACTCCTTACCGCAGCCTAATCGCCTAATAGGCCAACCGATCCGCCTCACTTTGGTCAACCGCCACCACCAGAACGAAGGGAAATCCCTCTTCGACCGTATCCGCGCCCCGGACTCCTCATCCCCTTCTGCCGCACTCTCTAACAACAACGTCTCAGCCCCCCGCACCCGCCGCTTCACCGATTCCCCAGAGCGAGACTCCCGCCGTGACCCTACCCGCCGTCCCACACCCCCGAACATCGACCGCTACGTCCCCCCTGAACGCCGTCGCGAACGTCCCCGTAGCAGTGAGCCCGCCGTCGGTGGTAGCAACACCCGTCGCCGCGGCGCTCATTCCGGCGGTGGTGGTGGCAGCGGCGGAAGAGAAGACAGGTCCTACAACAACAACCGACGTTACGGAAATGGACAATCACTCGTTTTCGGACGTCTTGGCGGTGGTGGAGGTGGAAGTGGTGCTGGGGGTGGTGGTGCCGGGAACCGTTCCAGAAAGACGGTAGAAGAACTCGACGAGGAGATGAATAATTATTTCACCGATGCTGGAGTCCAACAACAACAGCAGCAGCAGCAGCAGCAGCAAGTTGGAAACGCGCTGGCGCAGCCGGTTGACGAAGACGAGGAGATGATTCTTTAGACTTTTTTCACACTTGTCTTTTTTTTTTATACTTTTTTTTTTCTTTTTTTTCCGGTTTATTCCTCGCTTACGCATAAGCTTCGGCGGTAGTTACACCAATCAATCACTCCCCCCTCACACATGAAAAATCTCGCTACTCTTAGCACAAAACACAAACCTGGAGCAGAAGTTGAATAAATCACGCCCCTAGCACACCCTGTCCACCGTAGCTCTCTTCAACTTCTTCCTCTTTTCGCTGCCGTCAAGTCTGTTTCTTAACTCATGTCATCATCATTCTTGTCCTCATCTTGCATTTACTCTCCCCCTCCCCTTTTTTTCTCTTCTCCTCTCTTGTTATCTTGTCTCATCCTTTAGATACTCTTTTGCTCTTTTGCTTGTCTTTATCTTGCTTTCGTATCGTAACTTTGTCTACTCTATGGTTGGTTGGTTGATTGGTTGGGGGGGGGGGGTTCGCAATTATGATGGTATAAAATTATTATAAAAAAAATGGAATGGAATAAGTTTAATGTTGCAGCGGTGGTCATGGGGTGTCACTCGTTGTTATGTGAAGTGTGAATTGTGAAATTCTATTTGCGGGTGGGGGTGCTTGATGGAGATTTCTGACAATAATAATATCACAGCACCTGCTATGCTGTGCTATGCTGCCTAGATGTCCTACGGTACTATATAGTGCTCTACCTCGACGAGGTGAAATGTTGCCCAAGTATACACTGCACTGCACATACCGCTATACGGTATCAATCCCGTACGGTACACGACAGTCAAGTATTCCAAACTCGTACATCCATCCATGCCTACAAGTACTCACTCGTTCGTTCACTTTATTCCATTCCATTCACTCGAAGCAAGTAAACCACCAGAACATCGCATTTGCCAACAAAGGCCGCATGAAAGGAAATGAAAAAAATGGAAAAAGGAAAACAAGAGAAGATAAAAGGGCCAAGCCCAGATTTTTTTTTAGAAAAACACTGATTAACCAGCCAACCAGACAGGACATAACTAGACCACCAGGATATAACTTTTCATAAGAAAAAAAAGAAAAAGAAAAAGACTAAGCCAAACTTAACTAAACTCTCAGAGTAACAAAACTGTACATATGATGAAGGAGTAGAAGAAGGAAATCCTCGAGATCAACCAACCAATCAATCAGGTGGAGTGATTGGTGAAAATAAAAAAAGGCACAGAGTTAGCAACAGAAGCGCCTAAGCCAAGAGAAAATGAAAATAAGATATCGATGTCCAGGGAAAATTGAATGTCCAGTGGTTTTTTTTGGTGGTGGAGGAGGATTAGCGGCGAGTGTAGCCTCCGCCGTAGCGGTTTGCCCCGCCATCTGGGAGTTTGTTTGTTGGAGGCTGTGGCTGGGGTTTACCAGCCACGGAGCTCCAGGTTGGCCGAATGCCAGGATCGGGACCTCCGTTTTGCTGCCTTCCTCTACCCACAGCTTTAGCATAGGAAGAGGACCCCGTAGTGGGAGAAGCTGGGTTCCGACTAAAGAAACCTTGCTCCCCTATTTTTGGACCTTGAGGGGAGCGCCTTGGGCTGGCTCTGGTGGAGGAGCTTTGCTGGGTGGAAGTGGGAGTGGGCCTTTGGGTGGCCATTGGGCCGCTCCCAGTAATTATTCTCCTCTCTGTTATTGGGCCACGGACTTCCATTATCGAGCTAACTGGTTGGGCGGCTGGGACCCCATTGCTCCCCTCAGCTACAATTGTTGCGGCTAGCTTGGGGAACGCGTTTCCGCCTCGGGCTCCAAGGGACCTCTGAGTAGTCACAGCAATAGGTTGACCTGAGAGATTGGAAGAGCGAGCATCAACAAGCTGCTGACTCTTTTCCGAAGAAGAAACATCTATTTCTGCTCGGTTTCTCTGAACGATTCCGGTCCTGGATCCGACACGAGACGCCTCAATACGTATATCCTGATAATTCCGCGCACTATCATGGCCAGAGCTCGTGTCAATGAGAGATGAGGGGGTAGTGGGTTGTATAGGGGTAAGGCGGCCTGATGCGCTTTCAGAACGGATCAATACTCTGGGGCTTGAGAGGTCTGGTCTTTCGTCGGAAAGGATTTTTGTCTCATCGCACTTTGGGCAGCAGCAAGGTCTATAGCACTCCTCTTGACATTGATGGCCACACACAAGACGCCTAATGCACGGATCTAGGCATCGGATATCTTTGTGCTCAAATCTGCCAAATGTTAGATATACTGGCTTCTGAGTGATGTTGATCAAGTTACTTACGGGTGACATCTGAAGGGACAGATATGCGAGCAAGGCAATAGTTCTTTGCACCATTGGTAACATCCCCCGACGATATCAACCCAATCAAGGCTCTCTAAATTCATGAGCAAAGAGTTGAAGTAAGAAATGAGATGAGAAGGAAAAATACCTTTGATAAACTCGAGCTTCTCATGTTTCTGACAAACGATTGGCATTTCAAAACCAATCCGGC
Source organism: Choiromyces venosus 120613-1 (assembly GCA_003788595.2). Classification (NCBI taxonomy): domain Eukaryota; kingdom Fungi; phylum Ascomycota; class Pezizomycetes; order Pezizales; family Tuberaceae; genus Choiromyces; species Choiromyces venosus. Next base: position 1,215,144 of record ML120354.1, read on the forward strand.
TTGGTGATGCATTTAGAATCTTCCCAACCTCCCACCAAATCTTGTCTGCTTTAGTGATCATTTGTGCATCCCCAAAGATATAAAACCCAAGCTTTGCGCGAGAGAGGGCAACACAAATACGATTTTGGACCTACAAGACCTAGTTAGCATATGATCGATGCAGTATAAGCCATACAAGAGAGTGAAGTAAGGATACATACGTTCAAAAACCCCACACTCCCCTGAGGATTACTCCGCACCAAACTCAAAATTACAACATCGTTTTCTTCTCCTTGATAACTATCTACTGTAGTAATTCTGAGGTCACAGGCCTTTAAATTGTTGTTCCTTCGGATACGCTTCGTAATCTCATGCTTTTGCCCGCCATAGAAAGTGAGAACGGTAATTTTCTCAGGGCTCATTTTGTTTAGCACGAGATGCTCGATGAAACCAACAATCATGGCGGCTTCTTCGGTGTTGATGCGTGACGTGCCACTATCCATTTGATCCGGATGCGTATGAGAGTACCAGAAGACCTAGTGTTGATTAGATTTCGATTGCGAGATCTGAGGACTAGAAAAACTAACATGTGTATCGCCCATTCCAGGAACGCCCGGTTGACCCAAAACAGATTCGTGATCCTTGAGTAAATTTTGATCTATGTTTGAAATTAGTGTTGAATCTTTGACAAGTGAGATCTTGAGCTTACAAATCGGGGTCAGTATTTCACGGATCTCAGGTCTCATACCTAGACCATAACATATTAGCAGATGTGCCAGTAGAAGTGCAAGCTCCGAACTTACGTCTCTGTGTTTGGAGCATATCGAAGGGCAGCTTATTATTGACCAGCCGTTCAAACATTGATATCTCTAAATTGAACGGCTCACCTGCCAGTTCGGAGACCGCACAATGCCCTCTCAACTGCTTATGGTCACCGACTAAAATTAGGTGTTCAATACTGGGCAAACATCCAGCAGTCACAAGGCCTTCCAAGGTCTCTGCTGCCTCCTCTATTAACAACACTTTAGGCTGCACAGCTGCCAGTAGACTTCTGTTCTTGCTTAGACCTGTTGTTGTTAAACCAACCAATTTAGCTGATTCCAAAATATGAGCATATTTCTCTAGCCTAGCAATCTTTAGGTCCCTAACAAACTTCTGGTACGTAACGTTGTACTCTTCAAATTTCTTCCGAATCTCCGCCACAACCCGTTCCTTGAGCCGTTGATACATTGCCGGCCTAATGTGGTCACTAATCTCCCAGACGTTTTTTGACTTCATTGCTCGACGAAGCTCATCCTCACTAGCCACAAAGGGAATATCGACCCGGTATTTATGACCCAGCGGTATCCAACGCCCTTTAAGAGAATCATCATATTCGTCAGCCTGAAAAGTAGTCTGGAATTCAGCTTCCATATCCTTCAATGCCTCGTATTCGATATCGGCTTCTTCGTACTCGTCGGATAGATTAGCTGCAACCATTATAGGTGTGAATGAATCCCCAAGCCAATCAGCCATTACTCCAGTAGGCTGCTCATCATCCTCATAGGTAATCCAACCAGCCTTATTACTATGAAAACTGCTTTCCTGCTCTCTTGTTATCGCACCGTATTGGCGCAGAGTTCCAGGTGTAAGAAGCTCAGAATTAAGAGTGGAAAGCAAATCAATTATTTTTTGGGCAAGTTGCTCCTTCTGTGCTCGGGTTGAGCCAAGATTTGAGCCTATTATCTGCTTCTTCATACGCATTGAGAGCTCATATATAGTGTGTTCTTTAATCTTTCCACGATCCTGTGTACGTCCACCTAACCTTACTACATTATCCTCGAATTTAAGAATCTTGCCCAGCAATTGATCTGTATGTGTCATTAGCAAAATAAATTCTCCAACCTCCGATATGCCCACAGGATCTCACCAAGCGCATGATTAGTCTGACACGCAATAACGATTGGGGGATCATTCCGGTCCATATTCTTGATCATAGCTTTTAGAGCCTCTACACTAACCCAGGTTTTTCCTGTACCAGGGGGGCCTTGAACAATTGCAACTCTATTTGTTAGGATAGTTTTCAGAGCCTGCTGCTGCGTTTTATCCATAGTGCTATGAATTGACGTGGGCCAGTTATGTAATAAGTTCACTTCTTCAAGTGATTCCTTATCATGGACATCTGGAAAAATCGACGACAGATTAAGTGTTGGTGACTTTATTAGGTAGTCTGGAGGAGGTACGTCTGGGTTCAAATAACATATGTGTTCGTGAAGCAAAAAACTAAAATAAGTTACGATATCAGCATGGACTTGGAATGACAACGCGTGAAAAGGTTTATATTGCTTACTTGTCTGCATTCATTCGTTGCAATGCCTTCAGAGTCCATTTATACGATTCAAAGTACCCCTGTCTAGATTCAACCATAATAAAGGTCTCCGTGGAATCAAACTCAGTTTCTCCGTCTTTGAATAAAAGATCCACCTCGGGCACTGGCAGTTCGAGTCCAGCCATCGGACGTGCAGCGATTGTTGCTAACTTTAAGGTCTTGAAATTGTCCTTGGAAAGGCAGACTAAAGTTCCAGGAAGAAGACGCTTAGAATTCTCCCAACGAACTTTTTTACCAGCACGATTAAGTGAGAAAGACACTTTGCAACAGACACCCATTGGAGCACATGTCAGGCCCAGTATGCGAACCTTTAAAGAGGTCAGGTGTTAATAGCGGGCTCAAGTGTATAAGGCTTACGATACTATAAAGGAATAACTAACATGATCATAGACAGCAAGGTCATTAGTATCTTCTGCGTCTGGATATTGTCTCATATGGCACACAGCTTCTCTGAGCCCGGCAAAGGCATCCTCCTTCAAGAGCTCATAATGCGCTTCTAAATAGTCATCAACAGAGCCGTATGGACTGTCAATCACATTGATTGGAAGTTCAACTCGTTCACGGAGCAATTCGGCAACTGAAGGGATTTCCGGTGAGCGTCGCCACCCGTCGGGGGAGTCTTCGGTACTCTCCATCTCAAACCTGTGTAAATAAAGCATTAGAATAATACCAAGTTGTAAGCAAGGACGGTTGTGATATTACATTGCTACAAGTGGATTCTTGGGAACACCTTTGCTGCGATATGTTAGCCCACTTCCAGGGGCTGGAAAACCAGTTCCCTCCCCGTCCTCATCCTCATCCTCTTCTTCTTCATCAGGAGCGCCCTCGATTTTGAGTGCTGGAAGTTCATGTTTGTCCTTCCGCGGAGCATTGCTATTTTTGGGAAGAAACTTCCGTCGAGTTGCAGTTTTGGGACCAGGAGCTGTCTGCCAACCTTCCAAAGATCCATTATCGGAAACAGAACCACGATTACCACTATCAGTAGATTCGACTTCTTGAGCAGGCGGAGCCTGAGCGGAATTTCCGTTTTGAGCCACTCGTGAATACCCACTAGCATTGACTGTCGAAGCACTCCTCGGAGACCCAGAGCTAGAGGAAGACTGGTGTGGTCTATTTTTGTTTCCACTCTTGTTCCCATTACCGGCACCATTTCCTTTACGTTTAGCCATTGATACAACTGTATAAATATAAAGGTAAAATCCAAGAGATCCCTTTTTTAAGGATGGAAGTTATTGACGTTTTTCAAGCTGAAAGAAGGTATGAGATAATAGCAGTAAAAAGGTGGGATGAGGAGAGAAAGGTTCGATGGTGAGGCTGGTAGGTATGATAGGAAGGCTGGTAGGAGTGTTGACAGGTATGAAGGTTGATAGGTAAGAAGGTTAGTGGGTAAGTAACTTGGGTAGAAGAGGAAAGGGAGAGATGAAGGTTTGGGAGCTTCGGTTTAAGTTGGGTTAAACCCTCCCCAGAAGTTACCAGACAGGTCCCAGGGCGACCAGTTCCGGGCAGCGAATTCTCTTTTTTCTTTTCTTTTTTTATGATTTTTTACAGTTGGGAGCAGTTGTGAAACCTGATGCGTAAGTGTAAGTCAATTGATTAAGCAATACAGATAGGCCCGGATACCTTTCTTGGCAGGCTCACTTGTTGGATGAAGGGACTGATAGTATGAGTTATCGAGTCAATCACATACAAACCATAAAACTTTAGTGAATGTTGAGGGGAGAAGAAAAGGATGTGATGAGTGTAAATGTGTAATCTTCATTTGATACGGAAGTTAAGTAACCTGGTGGGACCAAAAGTACGCGCAGAAACATCGGAAGATATGAGGAAGTATCAATGTGGGGTTGGTTTAAGGCCCACCTCCACCCCACTGACGGTACGGAAAATACTGGGCTGTCCGCAAAGTTCTCATACCCTAGGAGGTAACTGTGGCGGTGTCGTGGCAACAAGGGATGTATCGAAGCAACCGAGAAAATGTAACTATCATACAAAATACACATCAAATTTAAACTACCACTTGATATGTGATCTACCAACATTTATGATAATTTGTGCTCTCTGTGGTATGCTATCTACAAGCTGATGCTGGTGTCTTTTTCCCTCCGTAGTGTGGGGGACCATGGTTAAACCTAATTTTCATTCTAGCAAGCTCGGGGGTAAGCCCCGTTTCATGAACTTAATCATATCTAGCTGTCCAGTGTGAGATACTCCCCCCAGCCAAGGGCCCCCTGAAAGAAATCCACCCCCTGGCCACCTGCCACAAATACATCATTAACAGCCTGCCCACTGCCCCGCAACCACTTCAAGCACAAAAGAAACCCTCCCTGGCAGCCAGCCAAACCAAACAAGCCCAAAACAAAAGTAAAATACAAAAGTCCAGATCAGCTCCTATGTAGCCCTTCCACAAGTCTAACAGTAACTGCTCCAAATGTAGCTGCTCTTAGCCTCTCTGACAGTGGTATCGAGCGCAAGCTGTATTGCCATTGACGGGGTCAGACAAGCCTCCTGAATTAACCGTTGCCTCCCCAGACCCCCACACCCCACCCCCACCCCAAACTGCCCCAGCCCAGCCACTGCCAATCCCCAAAAATAGATTGCCTGAGGGTAAGTCAGGACTTCCAAAATTGTGTAACCATACCAAGGCCACTGGGATATGCCAGTTGGAAATTCTAAGGTGTGGTGGGTGATTTTGAGGAGTCAAAGCCATTCCCTGCAAGGTGGTAAGTTGAAGGCACCGCTTTGAATTCGGTCACCTGGGGGTTGCCCAGAACTTACAATGATTGCCCAGGAGAAATAAAAAACTTAACTCCTAGGTCTTACATGCCGAAAGGCGGTCATGGGTTCCTAAAAAGGATGTCTGGAACAGACACAAAAAAGAATGAGAGGATATCAGAATCATGTTCGTGTCTGTACTGGGCGGTGTCGATAAAGAAGGTATGGACTCAGACCTCAGGAGGCTCCTCAAACCACAAACTGTAGTCCCAGCTGTCTGCCAATGCAAAAAAGAATGTGGTTCCAGAAAAGGGTGCCTTTGGTAGGTGAGCATACTGAGGCCTTTAAGGGTGTCTAAAGGGTGTATCAATAGCCAAACAAAAAAAAGCAAGCTGAGGAGCATTAAAAACAATGAATCGTCGAAGGAAAGAATAAAGACTTTGAAGCCATTGTAAAAAATTGCTCAAAGGGCGTTGATTGAGTGAACCCCCCTGTAACCCCCAAAAGACCCCTAACCCACAAAGGTGAAAAAGAAAGTGGCTATGGTTAAACCTAATTTTCATTCTAACAAGCCTGGGGGTAAGCCCCATTTTATGAACTTAATCATATCTAGCTAACCAGCATGAGATACTCTCCCCAGCCAAGGTCCCCCTTTAAGTAATCCACCTCCTGACCACCCACTACAAATACATCATTAACAGCCCACCCGCTGCCTTGCTAAACCTCCACCACAAAGGAAACCCACCCCAGCAGCCAGCCAAACCAAACAAGCCCAAAGCAAAAGTAAAATACAAAAGTCCAGATCAGCTCCCACATAGCCCTTCCACAAGTCTAACAATAACCACTCCAAATGTAGCTGCTCTTAGACTCTCTGATGGTGGTATCAAGCGCAAGCCATATTGCCATTGACGGGCTCAGACAAGCATCCTGAATTAACTGTCACCTCTCCAGACCGCTACACCCCACCCCCACCCTGAACTGGCCCACCCCAGCCACCGCCAATCCCCAAAAGCAGATTGCCTGAGGGTAAGCCAGGACTTTCAAAATTTGTGTAACTACACTAAGGCCACCAAGATATGCTAGCTGGAAATTCCAAGGTGTGGTGGGTGATTTTGGGGGTCAAAGCTATCCCCCTGAGGGAGGAGGTAAAGATACCCTATGGATTGGGATTGCCTGAGCATTGCCCAGGACTTACAATAATTGCCTAGGAGAAATAAAAAACTCATCTCCTAGGTCTTACATGCCAAAGGGTGGTAGGGGTCCCTTTAAAGGGGTTTCTGGAATGGTCACAAAAAAGAATGAAAAGCTATCAGAATCGTATTTGTATCTGTACTAGGCGGTGTCGATAACAAAGGTATGGACTTGGGCCTCGAGAGGCTCCTCGAACTGCGAACTGTAGTCCCAGCTGTCTGCCAGTGCAAAAAAGAATGTGGTTCCAGGTGAGGTTGCCTTTGGTAGGTGAGCATGCTGAGGCCTCTAAGGGCATCTAAGGGGCATATCAATTGCCAAACAAAAGAAAGCGAGTCAGGGAGCACTGAAAACAGTGAATTGTCCAAGGTAAGAATAAAAACTTTGAAGCCATCATGAAAATTGCTCAAAGGGCATTGATTGGGTGAACCCCCCTGTAACCCCCAAAGACCCCTAACCCATAAAGATGAAAAAAAAAAGGAGCCCTGGTTGTGATGTATTTGTCTGGCGTGCTTCACATTTCTGAGTTACATTTTCTTAGTTGCTATGTATGATACATCACTTTTCGCCACGACACCGCCACAGTTACCTCCTAGGGTATGAGAACTTTTTTTTTTTTTTTTTTTTTTTTTTAAATTTTTTTTTTTTTTTTATAAACTTTTCCTTTTTATTCTGACTGAACTACGGTTTTCTATGCTAACTTAAGCGTCTACCCTAGTTCCGCACCAGACAAACAAAAAACTAAAACAATTTAATCTCCCCTCTCATCTTCTCCTATAACCACTCGGCCCCGCAGGCACTACCTTAATCTGCGTTTGCACTAAATGTTCATTTTCCAATTTCTCCACCTTCTCCGAAATCTCCTTCCTCAATACTCCCATCCCCTCTTCCAACACCTTCATGCCATTCCCAATCACCTCCATCATCCTTTCTTCTAACACCTTCAACCGATCACCTTATTCCACAGCCACCCCAGCCACACTCCTCTCCACACCCGCCACCTTCTCTCCCATCGCCGCCACCGCCCCCTCCACATTCATCTCCATCCCCCCCACCTGCTCCTCAACCTTCTCCACTACCTTCACCCATCCCGCCTCTTTCCTCTTCACTGGTACCGCCACGAATCTCCGAACTGAGCACTACACCCCTCCAACCCAAAGACCCGCACAGCACAGCTCACCTACTCATTCCCTCCCAATCACCCTCACCACCACAGTGGACAATCTACGCCCCTGTTTCATTCTTTTCTCCCTCTCCCCCTCATCAACCAACCATCCCCCTCCCTCACAACTCACAAATCCCGCCTCTTTTAACCCCTCAACCACCCCACCAATCCCATCATCCCACCTCACACCCCCCACCTTCACCATCATCGGAACGCCCGTACCTCTATTTTCTTCAGGGTCAGGCGCCCTCCCCACCTCTTTCTCCTCTCTTTCTGCTCCCCTAGTGTTTCCCTCCTCTACCTTCCTCTTCTTCCCTTCAGCGACGACTTTAGTCCAAGTACGTGACTTTTGTACAAGAGCTCTCGGTGCAACAGGAATACCCTCACGGATAGCCCTGGGTTCGGTAGGCACTGACTGTGCCCTTTCGCTTCGTGACGGTGTGGGAACTGGGTTCCCTCTGTTAAGCCGCAACTGTATCTCCATCTCTGAGACCTTAAGTCTCAACACCCTGACCTCTTCTCGTAGAGTATCAATAATGTTTTGAGAAGACATGAAGCCTACTCAAAACTCGTGTGGCAGTATGTGATTGGTAGAAAACCTAAATTGTGGGTTGTGTAACAAGTAATAAAACCTTTAGGAAAGGTTGTAGCGGTAACGGAGCATGGGTATGAGAACTTTGCGGACAGGAGTGTACTCTACGGTAAGTTAAGTTAAAACAGGAACTAGAGTATGTGGCTCGACTGCGTGAAGAATGACGGACCAGTTGTGTTGCTTCCTACCATCTTCTTCTGCGTGTGATCCACCCATTGACATTAAACACTGGAATCTAGGTGAATTGATTTCTTCAAAGGTCAGAATCTACTTTGCCGTACCGGTATGGTACTGACATGAAAAATGGCACTCGTAGTTCTACTGTACGCCAAGAAACAAGCAAACTTATCCTAACGGTAGACGGGAGAAGCCGTAGAATAAGTCAGTAAAGAAAGAAAAAAAAGAAAAAAAAAAGAAGCTCGAAATGAGACTATCTTCTCTAATCCTACATCTCAAGTATGATACCATGATTCAGCACACTACTTGTATCGTACATCCGCAAATCGCCTATTGCTTACCTGTCCTGAGCTTGACCGCAAGCAGAGATCCCCCTTCTTTCGTTATTTTTATCTTTAACAATCTTCAAGGTATCCACTGTCAAAAACACCACACTGTTGTGCTTTGCTTGGTCTTGGATAGAGAGTGTGGAATAGCCGGAGGGTGGGAAAATGGAGACCTTGTTTGGTTCCGATGATGAACGGGAAACGGGCCCAAATATGGAAAACGGTAAGTTAAGTAATACCCTTCTAAGAGCTATGATACCTGCCCCAAACTCTATGTCAACGGTCGTTCATACCATTGGTCCGACTTAACGGCTAAACCTAAACCCCCATAAAATATAAACAACCGATAAATATCTATACAGCAGCACCCTTTTACAAAGATACAATGCTAAAATCCCAGGTGATAGCTTCAGCCGCCTCTTCGGATAACGAACAAGATGAGATTATGGAAGACCCCGAACAAGAAAACGATGACGACTCGGACGATGCTGGTGATGATGACGATGATGCAGATGGTGACGGTGACCAGGACGATCAAGCAGAGGGCGATGAGAATGAAGCTGAGAATGAAGACGGAGATGGTGAAGGCGAAGGTGAAGGCGACGGTATTTACTTTCCCAGACTAATTCTCACGTTAAGCTTCACTTGAAGCTATACTAACTCAGCATTCAGATTCACAGCAGCCTCCTCGCTCCCGGTCTACAACCCAGCCTCCTGTTCGTCCGCTTCCCACGTTGAGACCAGAAGTGAAGAATGCAATCACCTACGAGATCACACCCTATGTCGCAGCACCTCAATCTACGAGCATAAATGACTTTTGCGCTACACCTTGTATGCGCTGGGTGTTCACGGGGGGTAGTGATGGTTATATAAGGCGATTCGACTGGTTTGGAAGCATCAATGGCAAAGTACCTTTGACAGTCGCACAGCGTCATCCATTTGTCGATAGTGTCACAAGAGCTGGTGTTTTACTATCTTACTGGGAAAACGAAGAACCAATAGGTACGTCTTGTGCGCGCGCAGCTTCACCCCCATGCTAATGTGATTCGTAGTTGCCGGCAAGCCTCAAGTCCTTCATGTACCAGAAACAACCGACGACCTCAAATTAAGCCCAGTCTATAGTCTAGCTGTTCAAAATCAGAGCTTATGGCTGCTTAGTGGACTTGAGGTATGTTCTCCTCGCAAAGATCTCAACTACTATAACTCACCCCCAGCCTCTTAGAGCGGTGGCATAAACCTCCAATCGGTTCGACACGACGAAGGAAAAATCATAACTACACTTCGGAAACACAACTCAGCTGTTAGTGTGCTTACACTTGCCAATGATGAGAAGTCGGTTCTTTCTGGAAGTTGGGATGGAATAGTCTACGATTGGGATCTAAATACAGGTCAAGCTCGGCGAGAATTTCCCTCCTCGTCAGGTCAGATATCAAGTGTAGCTTTCCGGCCAATTTCTACTGAATGGCAAGATATCAGGAACACCGCTCTAATCAACGGCGTATCCGGAGGTCGAGACAAGGGTTTATCCAATGGTGTTGGCGCAGGCGATGGAGATGGAGACGAAGACGCACCGGGAAGTCCCGCCGAGAGCACAGGAAGCTTTGACAGTCTCTTTGGTGACAATGGCGATATGGGTATGGGAGGAGAAGAGGATGAGATGAGTAGAGCTATCACCAACGGCCTCGGCAGTGATTCAGCCTCCCTAGAGAATGGTAGGGAGGACCAAAAGACCAGCAACGGTGACACGATCATGACCGACGATGTTACTAGAATACATACCAATGAGACATCTGGGACCAGGAGCGGTTCTACTAATGGCGGCCTTGAGACTAATGGCTTCCTCCCAGCCACATCAACTAACGACCCGCCATCTTCAACCGATCAGAATGTGTTCTTAGCATCGTCTATGGACGGCACTCTTCGTATATGGGATATCCGAGAACCCAATCCTGTAGCAGTCAGTATGCCCTCCAAAGGTGTGCCACCCTGGTGCATGAACTCCTGCTGGAGCACGAACGGAAACTTTATCTATGCCGGACGACGAAACGGCACAGTTGAGGAATTCAGTGTCCAGAAAGGGATTGGGGAAACAACAAGAACTATGAAATTCCCATTGGGAAGTGGCCCAGTATCCGCATTGACCGCCTTACCAAATGGAAGGCATTTAATATGGTTCGTCCTTGAATTTTTCCCTATTTTCCCTATTTTTCCTTGAAAATTTGTGAGTTAACGATGTTTGTTGTGCCTTCACAGCGCATCATTTGACAACTTACGATTATACGATCTAAGCGAGAATGCATCGAAGCACTCGACTGTGCCTTTCTATATCATTCCAGGTCATCACGGAGGTGTTATTTCATCGTTATGTATGCATTCCTCTCTACAAGCTACTTACTTGCTACCCACCCGACTAACACACACTTAGATGTGGATGCCACCGGCCAATACCTAATATCAATCGCTGGAAACAGAGGTTGGGAAGGCGTAACAACAGAAGTCCTTCTAGGCTATGAGATTGTAAGCGTATTATCATGACAAATTTATTTATTTTCATTTCCATTATGGTGTTGCTCTAGGTCCGGGACTGTATAACAATAATGTATGTAGTAAACGACAGGAATAACGCAAATGCAATTCAATGTTTGTAATTATATAAATAAAGTCAGCCCGTTTTTTAAACACATGTTGTATTCTTTCTTTCTTTGTTTACTAGAAGCTAGTCCTTGTATGTTTGTATGTATGTGCACAATGCCATCCACCCTCCACTCCTCCGTCCCTCCCTCCCAGCAATAGATAAGCAAATAAATAAATAAATAAAAGAAATCACCGGGAAAACAATAGACAAACGGAGCAGCCCAATTTTTGAAAAAAAAAAAAAAAAAAAAATGAAAGAAAGGAAGAAGAATAAAATAAAATATACGATACCAACTCCAATGCCCACTATGATGACCTCAACCCCCTCCCTCCCTCCACCTTACCCCAGCTCACCCCAGCCCAGCTCTAAAACCCAACATCCTCCTCCTCCGCAAAAAACATCTCAAAGCAAATAACAGTCCCGTAAATCAACAACCCGCCCACGGCCGCCATGATCATAGCTGGGATAGTAATAATCCCCGAATGCGCCAATACGCCGGGTAACGCTACAAAAAAAAAAAAAATCAACCCTCCCATCCCATAACTTCTGGAAGAGGGGGGGAAGAGTGACAAACCAATCCCAGTAACCACCAAAAAGCCCGTCAAAAACCGTCCAAAGTCAATGATGCCGGCGCCGTCGCTATCGGAGCCCAAGGACATGAAGGATGAGTAAGAGGCCGAGGCGCGCGCACAGATTACGTTTGGAAGGGGTGTTAGGACGTAGTTTGCTACTACTAGTAGTGGGAAGTAGTTGTTGAAGAGGGCGCTTGAGAGGATTACGAGGAGGAAGCCGATTGCTAGGACCTGCAGGGGTTAGATACTGGAGGTGAGGGTGGGGGGTGAGGAAGGGGGGGGGGGGGGGGGGGGGGGGGGGGGGGGGGGGGGGGGGGGGGAATACGAATGAGAGGGCGATTATGGTTTTTAGGCCGGCCATTGTTGGATAGTTGGTGAGGGAGTGATGGTGGAAGGGAGGGAGGGAGGGAGGTTTGCAGGTGAGTTGGTGAGGGGTAGTCTTGAAAGAGTGTATCGTATCGTGGGAATTGGTATCGTAGACTGATGGATAGCTGGACGGGTGGGATACGGTAGGTTGAGATGAGATAGATGCGAAGACCCGCTCACACACAGTTGGTTGGTTGGTTGGTCAGCCGATCACGTGATACGGTATGTGTAACGTGTTTTGATTCTGGATTTCAGGGCCTTTCTTTCTTTTCTTTTTTTGTGAATGATTATGGAAGTTTATGCAGCGATTTTATTGCTCAGATCAGTTTAATGCTAATCGTGATTTTCACGAGCATGGTTATCTAATACGGTAGCATACCTGTCCTGTCCAGCACATGTTGCATCAGTATCAGCGTTAAGCTAACATAAAGTTAAATCCGATGATTTGGTCAAGTCCGGATAGCTATCGATAGGCCTCCCACCACCGCCCCCCCTCCAAGGTCTCGGATCCACATGGTAACTGTATCGTATCATATCGTGCTCGTACGAGCACCCATACTGTACCATATGGCAGTCTCACTGGGGCCACCGGTATCAACCACATGTTATCAGTTATGATACTAAATAAGACAAATGCCGACTCACACTGGCTCTTGATTACCATTGTTAACTTAATGCCTCACTCCATATTCTTTCCAGTCCTTCGTTGATTTAAGCTTAAGCTTAAGCGGGAGCAATTGATAGTCGTCGTGATAGCCACGGTGGAGTGATACTAGTACTGCGCGGTCCACGGACAAACGCCAACCATGGCTGCAAGTTAAGTTACCCGTGGAACCAAAGCATCATACGTACGGGAGAGACATTGGCTCCTCTAGCTCGGGACAGTCATACGGTAGTCCACGAACAAGAGCCAAACAAAGCAAAAGCTTTGAAAGCCCAAACCCAAGACGAACTTAAAATAAGACCAAACGAACCACCGCCTTCCACGTGAGGGGATCTTCCCCATCTCGACCAAGGATGATTCCAGATGCCTTATACTGTAATAAAGTGCCTGAAACAGAAGCGGAAAGAGAAAAAGAAAAGAAAAAAAAGCTAATTACTATCTACCGCGGTTAATGCATTCGTTCGTTCCATTCTGCCTTAACTTGGATTCCTCAAGGAGCTGCATTTTTCATTGGTGGTATCATAACAACAAACTTAAATTGTCGCCCTTCCATGCATCATAAGGCGGAACTTATCTGTGTAACTCTAATTCTAAATCCATATCTAGAAACACGCTCCGCAGCCAAAGTGCGGCGGCGTGAGGTGTGCGGCGATTGGATTTTGCAACCTAATTAGCGCAGTAAATACGGTAGAGAAATACAGCATTTTACTATACTTGAAACTCTTCGGGCCGGTATATAGATGCGGCGATGTAATAAGCACTTTCGCCGCATCCTAAGGTTGATGGAAGAAAGTTACTCATACTGTGCTACCATTGCAAATTTAAAAGTCGTATGGGAGTTCATGCCGACTTTGGTAAACCCAGGCAGAAGCAGAGCACAGCACATTAAGTTAAGTACGACAGCCTAATCACCTTTTATCATGCAATACGGTAAGTAACACCGCCCAACATACAGTAGGTAGACGCTTCCAAAGGTTCCTCAGGATTTGAAGCAGTCATCTTGGCGGTCTGGTAGCACAAGCCCAGCAACTTCCCTCACCCGGTTCTTGACTGCAGTAGCGAGCTGCGAATGCAGCAGTCAATTCCATGCCATTTCAGTCAGGGCTGCCAGGCATCCGAAATGACTGGGTACGGTAGGACATGACGGGTCGAAGAGCGATGTGGTGGGAGCGAGGGACTGGCCGGTGTCGAGTTAGCGTAACGTAATGGTTGGAGATGTGGGGATGAATGTGCACTGCACTGTAGACTGACTAACTATCATACTGTGGTTGCATTATAGATATCATATTATTATTATTATTATTATTATTCTCTTTGTTAGGATTTTTGACTGTTCGTTGGTGGTTTGATGTACTAGTACTACGAGTATTATCTGTGCTTGACAATACTTGCACTCGGCATACTTGTAACACAACTGATATAAAATCAAGATATGGCACAGTACTCCCTCAGGTGAGAAAACAGTAACCATCATAGTTTACAACGCCTGTAGAGAGAAAGAAGAGCCTGAAAGACCAAAGTTAAGCTTCTCCAAACCCAATGTTTCCCATCACTCGCAGTGAGTCAGTGACGAATACGATATTATTGTAGTAGTACTATCAGTGGCGTCTCCTTAGGATCAAAGGTTTACGCTAATCCAATAGTAGTAATTGAATCCCCCCCCCCCCCAACCTATCCACATCCCCACCTCATCCACCCGCCTACTGCTCCTCCATCCATCGCCGCAAAAAGCCATCTTAACCAACACACTGTAACAAAAGTGGAATTCACACATTATACAAGTAGCCTATCCACATGTATGCATGTCCGTACCCACGCTGCTGTCGTTCCTTACTCACGCTTGAAAAGGGAAGGAGAAGAAGTGGAAGAAGAAGAAAAAAGGAAGAACATCTGCAGGGTTGGGGTTTTTATATATCCTCAGGAGGGTTTCCCCTTTGTTCGTCTGATCTTGTCTTTTGTCGTCACCACCAACACCGCTCCTTCCCTCCTCCTCCCCTACCACTAACCAACCAACCAACCAACCAACCAGCCGCACAGAAAAGACAACCTAGCAAGTTTGCTTGATTGTTAGTCCATTCGACAATATCACCGCCCAACAGCTCAACACCGTAAATATCGATACTTCAGTAGTAAATTTAGTAAAGCAAACATGCCTGCGCAGGAGTCCATCCCCCCCGCAGCCAACGTCCTAGGCACTATCGGAACAGTGCTCTGGTGCGTCCAGTTGATTCCGCAGATCTGGTGCAATTATAAGAACAAGTCTACGGAGGGATTGCCAGGGATAATGATGTTGGTTTGGGGTCTTGGTTTGTTTGCTCTTACTCTTTTCAATTCTATTCATTCAATAAATCAACTGCCAAACTGACTGAATGTCTTGTTATAGCTGGAGTTCCATTCGGAGCTTATGCTGTTATTCAGGTATGATGGAATTACTCTTGGATGCTTATTCTATCCCAATTAACCAACACACTCCTTCCCAATTCTTTCATATCACTTTACCTCCCACCGATATAATTCCCCAGCTAACACAACTTTGTCAAGAACCTCAACATCCCCATCCAAATCCAACCCCAAGTCTTCGCCTCCCTCTCCCTAATCTCCTGGGCCCAGTGCCTTCACTACGCCTCCGGCTGGGCCGTCTGGTCCTCCAGCCTGCTAGCCCTATCCGTAGCAATTGCGTGCGCGGGCACCGAGGTAGCCCTAATCCTCACCCTGCAGCCAATCTATGACCGTGGCATCGAGTGGCCGATGTTAGTCGTTGGCATCATTGCATCAATATTGCTAGCGGCCGGCTTGATTCCGCCCTACTTCGAGATCTGGAAGAGAAGGGGGAGGGTTGTTGGTATTGGTTAGTTCTCTTTAAAAGAATCAATGCATATATGGCAGGGCTAATGTGAATTGGTGGGGGATAGATTTCGTCTTCCTGACAATTGACTGGCTCGGAGCACTCTTCTCCATCATGAGCCTCGTCGCACAACATACCTTCGATTACCTTGGCGGGGTGCTATACCTCGTCGTCATCGTCCTTGAGTCCGGGATATTCATATCGCACTGGATATGGCTATTCCGTACCCGGAAGCAGCGCAAAGCAGAGAAAGAGGCCAATGCTGCTGCCAGTACCCCGTCAGAATCATCCTCATCCGTCGACGACGCGAAGTCCCGCATCAGCGATATCGCGAGCACCACCGAGAGTAATAATAAAGATGTGGAAGTAAAACAGGAAGTCTAGCCTATCCATCTTTCTTTCTTTCCATCTTTCTTTGGGAGGGAAGGGTGTGAGAGTAGTTTCTTTGCTTTTTTTTTAGTTTTTTTTTTCCTCATCGTTGCATACTTACTCACATGTGCTTTTTTTCTTCAAATGTATATGTATGGGCATCATATGGTAGACGGACGGGGGAAAGCATGGCCGGATACCCGGAGTGTAGTGTTTTACAGTAATTTCGATCTGCTCACTTACCTAGAGTACTGTACTACCATTAGCATAACTCTAATACAGTCCATTCCAGTCCAATACTACAAATCCCAACCACATCCTCCAAGCACTGTACTGTACCGCACCCGCACGGCCGAATTGAAGCCGCGCACTATGGTACGAGAACCACTACCTTATGCACCCGGCTTCGGGTCGGTTCTCCGCGCGAGTACTGTCACAATACCATGTGAAGACCGGTGAAAATACCGTAGGCACCCTTTCATTTAAGCATAATCTAACCGTACGATACCATCCCAATGCAACCAACCAACCAACCACCCAGTCACACTCTCCCAACCAAACCAAACACCCAACGATCTGCAGCGCGCCCTACCGCTTACCGTCCCGCACTATGCGTACGATAGCCACGCCCGGGACATGACCAATCGATTGAGTGAAATACCGTACCATACTCGAAACCCTACTGTGCCTACCGGTACTATAGACCATATCACCATATCAATGATATCAAAAGCGGAAAATTTTGAAACCACCCCCCGCGCCCCTTTCAACTTCCTTCGTTCTCACTTACGGTAATTCCAAACAACGCAACATAACACAGGGTATTATTATTTATTATTATTATTTTTCCGTCTTTTTCTAGCATGCCATGTACACGTACATTCCCCTCCCACCAACCAAACAAGTAAGCAAGATTCCATTCCACCCATCCATTTCAATTCAAGTAAAACCCATCTACAGTACAGTACAGCTTTCTAATAGATAACGATAACAAAAAAAAAAAAAAAAAAAAAAAAAAAAAAAAAAAGAGAAAGAAAAAAAAGAAAAGGAGAATCAGGTAAGTAGTTACTACAGTAAGAAAAAGTTAGATGTAATAATATGTATATAAAAAACACAAAAAAACACAGGAAAAAAAAAAAAAAAAAGGAACTCCCAAACAAAACAAAGACAATAACACCAATCCATTCGCATCCACTCCGTTCCATGGTACTGTATAAAATAGAAAAACAAAAAGCAATGAAAAACGTATGATAGGAAGAGGAAGAAAAAAAGAAAAGAAAGAAACCAGTGTATAAGAGTATGATATGATATAATGACCCTGTAAAGTGGGCAATGAAAAAAAAAAAAAAATAGAAACATTCGGGACAAGACAAAAGGGAAAATGCTGTCAATGGGAATATTTTTGGGGGGATAATGAAGAATATGAATTGAATGAAGTATGGGGGAAAAGAATGAAAAAAAAGAAATGAAAAAAAGAAACTCGTAGTGAGTTAGTTAGTCCCCTTCTGTCATTATTATGATGGTGATGAATGACGAGTGATGATGAGAATGACGACGACAATGATGTTTCGGGTGATTTCTCTCTGTAGAGGGCGAGCGTGTGAGTGTGCGTGCGCAAGAAAACCCTTTTGTTATATGCCTGGTTGTTTGTTATGGTGATGATACATGGAGAGATGAAGTAGTAGTGGTAGTAGTAGCAGAAGGAAAAAGAAAGAAAGTAAAAAAAAAGTAACGAAAAGAAGAAAAAAAACCGTTTTTTACAAGAGTTCCTGAGCCTTCGTGCTTTTCCTGAGCCTTCGTGCTTTTCCTATCCTATTCTATGCTGCCCATCTGATTCCACAAACTACGTTTTTCTCCATCACATGAAAAAGCAAGATAACAAAAGGAGGGGGGGGGAGAGAGAGGTGGGAGAGGGAAGAAAAAAAAGAAAAAAAAAGGTGTTTGTTTATAAAAAGGGTAAGCCCCGAAATAACGCACATGAAAAAGGAAGAAAAAAAGATTTAAAAATAATAAGCCAGTGGGGAAGAAACTAAAGTGGGAATACAAAAAAACTAGGGGAAGGTGATAAAAATGATATGAACAATGCAGTTGCCGTGAATCAATCCCGTTTTCGTATTAATAAGATATAACAGACCAATAAACTCACATTGATTCTGAGATATCACGGGGAAAGGAGGCAAGAAAAAATGCTGGGGAAGAAAAGGAAACAAAAATCACGCATTCTGAAAACCCGCCGCCGTGAATCCCAAGCGCAAACAAAAGAAAAAGAAAAAGGCACAAAACAGGGGCCAACCGCAAATGGAGTTAAAAAAAAAAAAAAAAAAAAAGAAAAAAAAGGGGCAACCCCAAAAGGGGTAAAAAAAAAAAAAAAAAAAAAAAAAGAATCAATTACACTCCAGCGCCAGAGTCATCACTTTTTGTCATGTATCAACAATTTCATCGTACAAACTTCACTCTACCCTAAATGCCAGGCAGTTAGGTGAAGCGTGGAAGAAAAGAGAGAAAAGTTAACCTATCCACCCTTCCGGTCCGCTTCGTTAATAGGAGGAGAATCATTTGGCTTGGGTGAGTTCCTCTTTTTGGGCTTCCGCATCTTGTAGGGTGGTTTTGTATCCGACTTAGTCCCAGTGTTTTGCTTCGAGTTATTGTTGTTCCCGTTGCCTCTAGACCCACCGGAATTCTTCGTCGATTTATCCGCTGGAGTGGGAGGGGCCTGTCCAGAATGATGTCTCCCACCTTTTCTTCCATTATGCCCATTGTGTCCAGACTTTGCTGGGGAAGCATTGCTGGATTCCTTCTTCGCCGGAGCTGGCAACGGGGTTGGCACCGATGTTAATGCAGGTGTGGGTGATGGAGACCGAACCTCAGGTACAGGTGTTAGAGGGGTGGCAAGGTCCTCCTGTAAAGCACCAGCCACCTTGGACTTAGCATTATCGACAGGTGGAGCCCTAGCATTACTCCACAGAAGTTGCTCCCTAGCTGCACGTTGACGCAAGTTAGGCGATAGCCTAGGAGAAACGGAAGTATCCACATCATCGTCAGACGTCACTTGGGACGGTTGAGTGTTTTGAGGAGAAGAAAGGAGACTCGAGGTTGAGACACTCGCCGAAGATGGACCATTGGCATAGGTTTGTGTCGGAACAGAGCTAGCAAGTCTTGTC
Organism: Choiromyces venosus 120613-1; assembly: GCA_003788595.2. Taxonomy (NCBI): domain Eukaryota; kingdom Fungi; phylum Ascomycota; class Pezizomycetes; order Pezizales; family Tuberaceae; genus Choiromyces; species Choiromyces venosus. Next base: position 1,234,260 of record ML120354.1, read on the forward strand.
TCAGGGTGTCCAACTGCTGCTTGAATATGCACCTCAAGGAGCTTCTGGGCGAGGGATGACGTATTGTTCTCCACAGCCTTCGAATCCAGAGATTTACCACCAGATCTCTCAGATCCACCCGGATCTACACCTGACACAGACCCGTCGTACTGATACAACTCTTCGGAAGGGAGTGGGAGGCCTGATAAGGGTGTATCAGGATATGGGACTGAAGATGTCGATATAGACCCGTTGACGATGACTGGTCCACGATCCTCAAATGAGCCCGGGCCACCAAGTGAAATTGACTGACGATCAACAATAGACTTTTGCTCTATAAAAGGCTCTTCTTCTTCGCCAACCGAGTCAACAACCGCTGGAACACTTTGCAGTGACCCGCCATAGGCATAGTAGCCAACATACTCTTCCGGCTCCTCTTCAGGGGGGGTTGCTGGGTTTCCGTTGGAAGAGTGATCGGCAAAATCATCATCCTCCGAACCAGCAACACCTGTTGTAGACGATCCCCCACGCCCATAACTTGGTATAGAATACACTTCAGATAATGGGGGAGGTTGCGACTGAGACCTTGATCCCCCATTATACCCATTATGCCGCCGCTGGCCAACCCTCTGCCTAGACTCACTCATCCCAGTCGCTGCCTGTGGAGCCATCTGCGTCGGGATCTCGCTATGTAAAGGTGCGGAAGGATAGTAGTAATTCATCCCCCAGAGCTGTGCGAAATACGCATAGGACGATAAAGGATTCATAGCTGCAAGGTCTTGGGGCGTCAATGTAGACCCATGGGCATTAGCAGAGCCGCTAGAAGTCTGGGTCTGGGTCTGTTGCCCATGCAGCTGAGCGTGAACATGAGCTTGTGCGAGCTGAGCCTGTGCAACACGTGCGTGATGGAATTGAGCTTGCAAAGCCAGCAATTGCTCTTGCGGAGTCTGCACATATCCGAATATCTCAGGCGACAGATAGTGATGCTGAAAAGGAACATTGTTAGAATGATTGTTATAATTGTTGTTGGCGGGCTTCCTGTTGCCACTTCGGTTGCCATTCATATAATGCTGCGGTCGATTACCTCTGTTATTATATCCTCCCCGTGGCTTGTGGTTAGAATAACTACGAGAGAGAGTAACAGGGCGATGCGCCGGCTGCTGAATCGGTACTGATATATGAGGCTCCCCTGGAGGAAATTCGTACTGCTCACAAACAGTGGCCAAATCTGCATCCTCTGATAGTATCTTATGCGCCCTTCTGAATTCCAAATGGAGCCCACGAACTGACGAGTCATCAGCTGTGTTACCCAAATTTCGAGTAAAGTTGAATGGTTCCTCGACACAAAGTCGGTTATTCTGAAGATACTGCCAATTCTTTTCTTCCTTAGACAGAAGCTTTCCATGGCGGACAGATATGACCTTCTTCTCATAATCTAGCTCGTGTCCGTACTTTTTGAAAAAGGCAAAAAGTAGCTCCCCTAAAGTTTCCTTGTTATTGTGCCCAAACCCCTTTAATGTCTCGATATCGTCATCGAAAGATATATCAACACCATTTATAGGGGGCCGTTTTTTATGTGGCCTCTGGTGTAAAGCAGGCAGGATAGGCGGATCTCTAGTCTGTAGGAAGTTTAAAATCATACAAATCCAGGTATACGAGCTTAGGGTTCCGCCACCAGCTATGTCATGTGTCAGTATTTATTCGAGTAGAGTAATCCCAAGTTTTAACTCACCAGCATCGTTTAATACCCGTTTTTTTGTCCAATGTTTGATGATCATGGCAAGCGGTCGAACCCGTTCATCAATCTCAACATAGGTTTTAATCATCTTGGTATTATCCAAGGCCAAAGTGCTGTTGACATTCATGTCACATGCAACCTGATACTCAGGGTCCCAGATCTTTACGATTGGAACCTTGGCCCCAGGCACACAAACCACCCGTTCCATGCCACCTATGATATTCATTAGATCACCATCCTTTTATCAAAAATAATATAAACCGAAGAACAAACATTTAGCAAGCCTCGCTGCCAAGTAACATGTTGACTTGAGTCCATCCCAGCTAGTCTTTATACACACATCAACTACACATGGTTAGCCTAGTACCCACAATCTGGAATAGGAACATACTATCTGAATCAATCATGCAAAGGTGATTTTCAGTTGATCCAAAAGCGTGCACTTGTATATCATGATCTGGCCACTCTCGATTCAACAACCTCTCAAGTTTTTCCAAAAATCTCCGCCTCCGATCACCGCTAGCTTCGCTCGGCTTCAATTTCTCAAATAAACCCTTCATATCTTCCGTCAATTTTCCCTCCTGCTCGACTGACAACCTTTCGGCTTTTGGTTTCTCGTTCCCAAGCTTGTCGATCCCCAAAGAGTACGGCATTCGCCTTCGGATGTTAGCCAACCCTGTCTCATAAAGACACGTTCTAGGCGATACCGCCGGAGCCTTCTGGATGGACGGAATAAGTGGCTCTGATGCCGCCGACCTTGGCGAATCAAGAGTAGACGGTGGTGAAGGGCTCCGAGAAGCTCCATTAGCCTGACGAGGATGATGGTTTGGTGTAGAAGGTAACGAATTAGATTGGGCTGATGAATTTGTTCTCTGGTTTTTAAAAGGAGGCCGTGCGTGAGGCAGTGTCATCGACGGCCCAGACTCGTTCCTCCTTCCAGCCATTGTTGGCGAAGTATACTTTGTTCCAGCAGACTGTTGCCCGTAATTTTTCCGCCCATTCCCTAACCAAGAACCACCAGTCCCTTGCGATCTATCTTGGCCACCACGCTCCGGTGATCTTGAACCCTGACGGCGAATTGCTCGAGGTGATGGTGAACTACCCCTAGTATTCGAGCGCTGCTCAGTTGAGAAACTGCGAGGATGAGGCAAAAGTTCTGGGTTAGGCGATAAAAGAGGCAGAAATTGTGGGAGAGGTTGAGGAGGGGGATAAACGACGACTGGCTTGAAATTAGAAGTTGGAGATCCAACTGTATACCGTCTTCGGGGACCGTTCAACTGGTTGCTCGGGCAGGAAGTTGCTTGTTGAGGATTAGGAGACGGGGGAACACCCGTTTCAACAGTCAACGTCATAAATCGCTATTGACAAATGAACCAAGTATCTTTTAGCAGCAAATACTAATTCAGAAATCAGGTAACCACACAATAGTTCAAACAGTGCTGCCCCGTCTGACCTGAGAAGATAATTGGTGACTAAAATGTACCGATAGTAACCGTGGCGAGTGTAGGACACGAACGTTCACACTCAGCTCTAGGGGAGATAAATGAGGAATAGGTCAAGACCTAATATTCGGCCAGCGAAGTGTAGAAACGAGAGGAGTCAAATAATATAGAGGGAACTCTAAAGCTATGCCAAGAAACGGACGGAAAGCAGGTGCGTGGAGTAGACGAACCACTAGGGGGGGGTTGATGCCCAGCGGGAGAGAAAGGGATAGAATTGGCGTAGCTTTCGAGTAGCCTCCCTGGGTTTCGAAAAATAACCAGACCTGTTGGATAAGAGACTATCGGATGCTCAAGGCTTCGAATGGTAACAGTTGAAGTAGCAAGTTATTAAAACAAGAATTGGGGAGGGGGTAAGAACGTTGAGAACAAGAGGGGGGTGTGAGGTTGCGAAGGATGAGAGGGGAGTGTGTATGAAGCAAGTGAGAGGTCTCTCTCAAGCAGTCGGCGGCTGACAGGGGCGACGCGGAGATGCTATGTAAATACGCTACGGCCAGAAGGTAAGGCACATCAGAGCGAGTAGGGTAAAAACGGGTGAGCGAGTGTGTGGAGGTTAGGAGGAGGAGAAGAGGGAAGGCAAAGGAAGTGAGGACGACAAAAACCAGAACCAAATGCGCAAGCGAGCGGGCGAAGGTTCAGGAGAGTTGAAGCAGGTAAGTGGGAGAGGTGAGGGAAAGAAAGAGGGAAAGGAAAGGGAGAGTTGATTGAGAGAACGTGGGTGCCTGAGTGGAGGGAGAGTGAAGGTTGTGAGCCCTCTGCGCGAAGTTGGTTGAAAGCGCGGCGGTGCCGTAGCAATTCCCAGACTAAGTAACCTACGCACAGAAATTATCACAGCAAAAAAGCACCACCACCAAACAAAAAGCAAGCCCTACCACCTACTATTTCTACCAAAACAAAAAGTAAATCAGCAGATATCATATCATCGCTGACAATGCTTATACACTCATACTTACATTCACCTTGAACAGAATGTCACAATATGTAAAATAAAAAAATAAAATAAAATATATATATATATATACCTATATAATAATCATGAGAATAGCTCAGGTGTGCACAGCAAGTAATTGCACACTTGTCCCTACCTTTTTTGCTCCCCGCTCACTCTGCCTGAATCAATCTATCCAAATAAATCAAACAGAACAGTCAGAATCTTGGTTCGTCTACAGTATTTCTATCCTAAAATTCGCCCTTTCGCCTTGTCTGTTTGAGAATAAAAGCGGCTTTTGAACACTGACTCTATATTCCTTTTATTCCTTTCATACCATTCATTCTCTTGGCTTGTTCAAAATATATCTCATCTCACTCACACTATGCTCGTAGTGATTCCTCTCCTTTTTTTTTTCTTTTCTTCTTTTGTTTTCCTAACATTTCCCCGTTCCCCGAACCCCGGATCTGTCCGCTTTGTGGAGGTTCGGTAACCAAATTCTGTACAAACAATAGAATACGGTACTCCAGTGCTACAGTGCGAGTATCTCGGCTTGACTGTCGATCTAGAGTGCTGTGTATGCAGAGTATAATACGATTTATGATATGTGTTGATACGAGTACCGAGCTCCAGTCAATCAGGGGAAATGTCGTGGTTCACCATTTCTCCACAACACATAGTACGTCACTCCAAACAACTCGACTCAACCACTAGAATTAATATAAACCTACATATCATACCATACCGGTACTACCGGTAGAAGAAGGAAAGGAGAAGGAAAAAAAGAAAGAGAGAAATTGTTGTACTCTAAACGAAGGGTAAAAAAAGCCGGGTGAAGAAAGGTGGGGGAAGCAAATAAAACGTAAGGTGTCAAACGGGAAAAAGCAAGGAAGAAGGGAAAAAAAAAAAATGAAATAAGAAATCACCATCCTCTTCCCCATTCATGAATTCTGACCTCTGGTAGGTTGTGAACTGAATTCAAAAAAAAAAAATATGATGCGCTCCGCGAACATAGATCTCAAGCCCCATCGTAGCAACAGTATCCCAAGAGTAGGTTTAGCAACCCCGGCCTGCAGACAGGCACACTCTGAAAACAAAAGACTTTCAAAATTACAGTAAGTGGTGTGTGTGATGTGTGGTTCATCAAAGTGGTGATGCGGAGAGAGGAACAGAACACCAAGGCGGAGAAGCGCTTGGAGGGAGGAAGGGGGTCTACCGAAACAAGTCCTTGTGCACTGTACCTACCTACATCAGGCTACATGGACTCCAGCACTGTAGGTGCACACACCACACCGCTCATCGAAAACGAGAAACTTTGATTATATGATACTGTAGAAAAAAACCGATCGATAGAGAAGAAATTCCCTCGCAGAAACAACTCTCCAACTATCGTACTACAGTAAAAGCAGGTTGACTTTGTGTAAATAGTCTACGGCTGACATTGTGTGTGTACCAGTGCTACCATTATTATCCTAGAGAAAATTGGGTGCAACTGGAAATAGTAATCATAATTATTATTATTGGAGACTCAGCTACGGTATTGCACCTATCCTGGCCTACTAAAGCTCGGTTGGAGTTACTTTTGGAAATGTAACATTTTTGAATTCTCTTTCCAAACACATGGGCAAGAGAAACTCCAAACCGTCTCTTTGCCCGCTACTCTTTGGTTGTCCACGTTCAAAATTGTCAAATGACCTTTGATGGAAGCATCAGAGTATGGTGCCTAATGATGTGCTGGCAAAAACGAGCCTCTTTCAGGGCACTCGGCCCTGTTAATCGGGCCTCTGTATTCTCGGATGTTTCAGCTTGCATGACGTTCCGTGCCGCAACGTATTACAAGATCGCATATCCACGATTATAGACGACGCTGTAGCGCGTACAATGCGAGTTGCCCTTGTATATGTAGCCTCTTCCGAGGCCCGGTTTTCGGGTTCATTATCAGTATCTCGATTTTTATCGTCAATCTCAAATCCTCAACCTGAATACGCAACAATGGGAGACGATATGAACTGGGACGAAATCTAGGACGGCTTGGACAACGAAAAGAATTGGGAAGCCGAGAAATATCGGGCCCAGAATACACTGCTGGGAGTCCAGGATTTCCATAAGAATTGGATCGGTATACGCCCTCTAGCTATTTCGTCCCCGAACACCTTCGCTGACAGCCCCAAGCTTCAATCAGGATGTACTATGCAGACGAACGAACTTCGAAGGACACTTTGGGACGTGCGGGTGTCAAGGAGATCAAGCTCTACCTGATACATCGCGTCCAAGGATCGCCGAAACGTCAGCTGGGTGAGAGGCTTCGCCAGTCTACGGTGTGTCCGGATTCTATAAGACATTGCAAATGGTCTATTCTATAGATACCAAACGTCAACTGCAAAAGGCGAGGAGACGCTCGGGATTCAATGGAAGCCGGAACTTTTGGAAACCCCCGTCTTTCGCCATCAAGTGAAATGCGATATATCGGATTCTATACTACCGCATGGACCTTCAAAGATTTCAATAGTAGCATAAAATGACTCGGTCTGCTTTCGGGGTACCCACAAGATCTAACTAGTTATGTGCTGCGTAGAGGCGCAGCAAATGCTATTGATTGTGCGTTTTTCTGACGTGGAACGATACCGCTTGCTAACTCCATCCAGGCCCACAAATAACCGAAGCCCAGCGAAACCAGATTATGGGTCATGCACGAGCTGATGTCTCCCGGCGCCATTATTTACACCAAACCGTCAAAGTAGACACCCAGAGCACCTATCTGGGAAGCGTCGGCCGAGGCAATCTTGTGGGCACTGTTGGCCTAATGAACGCCAAAAGAGATCCTCGTGTACCAGTCAAACTCAGTCCTGGGGATCTCAGGGAAACATAAAGACTACCCAAAACTAGCTGCGCTTGTGCTGGAAAGGGACAGCCTGGGGGGCACACTCGAGACGGAATGCGGGTCGATCAAAGCAGCCGAACGCCTCCTACCCGAGCGATTCCAGAAATACAACAAGCTCTACAGTCAAGTCCGTGCATCCAAGGCATGTCTAGAGCATCTCGTCTTGAAGGACGTTAGGACCGATTGGTTTGAGGCCGTGGATCATGACGAGATCAAACAACAGCTGAGGGGCGAGGCTCCCTCAACGTTCACGTTTATCAAGCCCGAGTTTGACTGCCCAGTGAGGAAGGCTATAGCCGAGGTATTTGGTTCCGAGAAATTGGTAGAGACATCCGCATGGTCAGATACTGTGCGTGCGCTATCCACCCTCTGCTTGCAAAGACCAAAGATCCATACAAAGCCCAGAGAGGGGGAGGAGAACCTGTGCCCATTCTGCTATGGCGATGATACTCTGCGGCCTGCGAACAGGTTTTACTCGTTTCATTCAATTGGGGCTCTTAGGAAGCATGTAAACACGGTACGCTCGTCTGCCACGCCGTCTCCAGGTCCTATAAATTGCCTGTATGTTGAATGCGAGACCATGATGGAGCAGTGCGAGCACCTGAAGAACCATCTAGTAACAGTACATGGTTTGAATTTATAAGTTTTGTATCTTTCGAGCATGGCTACCTTTATGAGAAGGAGAATTATCTTGTATTTATTGGCGCCTCGGTTGTTGTTGTATTTTAAGTAGATTATAAGGATGCCTTTGTATTCGGCAGCGAAGCTGTGGCACTCAGCATCACTCACTTCACCCCTCTCTATACCAATCATTCCACGAGCTTGTGGTGCGTGATTGAGCCTAGACCGCATGATACCAACGCAGGGGCATCTGGTCAGTGCCCATTTTGCCTGCCCCTCCTCATCGCCGCTCCACCTGCATACTATCACCATCACCGCCACTTGCTAATTCGTATATTTTTTCTTTCATATAAGATGCATTTATCAAGATCGGTACTGACATTAAGCAATTGAGGCTATGAAACAAGCACCTCTAGCGAAACACCCGTCATCGAAACGAAACGATCGTGCATTCAGCGAAACAATCATCGGCGAATTGAAAAAATCATCAGCGAAACGAAACAAGGCGTCGAGTGAAACGAGACAAGGGAGTCACCAGTAATGATTCAAATCCATATCTGTATACATAATAATAGTTACATTCTTCTTTTCTGTTCAGGCAACACATCCGCTAGAGGTTTAACCACCTTCGGGACAAAGTCTATCCAATTTTCCACAACTGCATTCGTGACCTGCCTCACCGGCGCCGCCTTCTCCACCATCTCATGCAATGCATACAGCCGCTGTCGCAGCCGCTCCTCCGACTCTCGCAACCCGCAGAACACTTCTGATCCGGCCATTGCCAAGCTGAGGAGCTTCTTCTATCCCCACATCTACTCGACTAATAGTCTCGTAGATTTCAAGCCTACACTCCTCAAACAAGGAGACGTACAACTACCAATGGTCAAGAGTAAGAGCTTTTGATTCTCCATCTAATTGGAAAATACGTGGGCAAGGTAGGAGATATTTGCGAGCAAATCTGGTAATATTAGTATAGTACGGTGATGAAAAGGGGTTTTTTAAAAACTTACCCACAGTGGATGTCAAACTTTCGTTGAAGATGGATGTCCCCTCTCCTCGAGAAATCCGTCCTCCCACTACATCGGTCTCGGGTCCCAATGGCTTTTGGAAACAGATCAATCTCGGGGTACCCCTGGCGCTGAACTGAAAGTACATGACGCGGAAAGTGTTCTCCGCCTTCTTTACTTTTGCATCCCGATTGTTGGCTTGTTGCGCGGTATGGGGAATGATATCCCGTGTTCCTTTTTGAAAATCTTAAATTAGTTCTCGGTTTCAATAAAATAAACTAGACAATAGACTTACCATGATTGCTAGCATATCCTTTTTTTAAGGCCACCTCTGGCCTTTAACTGCCGATGCCAGCTTCGAGTGCGTTCGTTGAGGTGATCTGTTCGGAGGGGCCGAGGTTGCGCGCACTCATTGCCACTTGTGCATGATCTCCAGCCAATAGGTACGGATATAACCCCTCGTCCTTTCATCCGGGACAATCATACTCGCAAACTCCCACTTCGTTCCGGACGAGAAAGGAAAACTATTACGACCCCATACTTTCGACTTGTGTGTCGAATCAAACCGTACCAAATAGCCACGTCTTTTGAGGGTTGATTACGTTCAGGTGAGCGAAACATAACCCCCATCATGACTCGTTTTCGCATCCATGACAATATATTATCCATGCGGCCAACCCTTCTCTCCAAGCAGTTCAATAACGCCATCGATGTCATCGCGGAAGTAGTACTGGATTTGATAAGGATTCGTTCGTCTGTTCGAGGAAGGCTAAGTACGGCGTTACATAAGTGTCGTCTAAGTAATTTGATTTATTATAAGTAAATATGGATTTTAAAACTCTGGGAGTATTAAACCTTGTGATATATTGTCTCCAGCTTCAACAAGATGCGTCGAACCTCGTGTAGTCCCGATACCCCTTAACGCGTTCAGGACCTGTGCCGGTGCATATCCTTTTGCAGCTTCTGCAGCTGCCAATTGAACAGTCAGGGCCGATGGTGCGATTCTCTGCCATGTTGGGCGTATGTTGATGTTCGTTTTGATCCGTACATTGCAGATACTAGGCTGACAGTTTGTTCATCTCGTAACCTGTGCAACACGGCACGGTGCCACATGTTCACCAACCTGGAGTATAGGAGAGGTGGTGGATGGAGCGGGGGAGATAATGATAACCGTCGCGGAACGGGAAGAGCTTGTCATTGCGTGCGAGAAGTGTTATGCGCGGCATGACCCTCTCCGAAATCCAAATGAGAGGCTCCGTGATGCGATTGGTGGAAATATGAAGAGGTTGATCCTCTGCTCGCCACCGGGAAGCTAGAGTCTTTAGTAACGGCGGTCCAAGGGTTGGTTTGCGCTGGTAAAGAGTATTGCTTGTGTGTGGGATAGCCGTCTTTTATTGGAGGGAGAGTGCCTTCTATGCCCGCACAATTCCTTGCCGGGGGTCAATATGCCCTCGCCACTACCGTAAAATAGCTAGCGAAATTTTTTTCCTCAAGTTCCACATTACAATTGCGATCCGAAAATACCTCCGCTCATGCCCACCACTCCAAAGACCGCTCCAAAAAAAACCCACCGCTCCAAGACCACCACTCCAAAGACCATGCCGATGCAAGAGGGTGACCAAGTTGCCGACTCCAAAGCTTTAACGCTGCGATGCAAGATTGGGCGATGACGGGGGCACACAAATTCAACTTCCGCTACAAAAAGTCGGATTCTTTGCGCAATGTTGTTGTTTGTGCTCATGACAACTGCAATTTCCGCATCAGTGCCACCCATTAACCCCCGCCAAGGAAATATGCGGGCATATTAACAATAATATTCGCTAGATTTAACGCACGGTAGGCAACATGACCAAGCGACCAACGATGACCCATCAGCAAACCCACGCGAATGGCGACCAGATTCGAAACCGCAAGTCCACAAAAAAAAAAAAATTAATAGAAAGTAAAAAAAGAAGACAATCATAGAAGTGCTGCACCGAGGGAGGTTAACCATATTTACAAGAGCCTTTTTTTGTAGGCAGGAAAAAAGAAAAGCCAAAGCTAAAGCAAACCGGCAAGTAACTTCTATAAATGTTTAACCGACAAGACAAATACCAACGAAAACAAAAAATAAATAAATGGGGGGTGTTTTTTTAAAATGCACAAAGCTAATGGCTTTCTCCATAGACTTGACACTTCTATGTTCTTTTTTCACCTATGACCATTTATAACCTTGCATGGCCATCAGAAGCTTGATTCAGGTGAGGCAAGGTTTCTTGAGTTTGCCTACTTGGTAATGATTTGTTAGTTCCAAGATCATGAAAGTAACACATATTCTTAAAGAGCATATGCAAATTTATATACCTGCCATTTCTGATAATAGGATCAAGGCTAAGCATCCTTTTAAGGATAGCAATTTCCTTTCTAGGTTCCTCCTTATTTGAAATACTTTTTGAAAAAGCAAAATCAATAATCATGACCTTAAATCTGTTATGATAATATTAGATAAGGATATTCCCAAGATGAATATCTTCATAGAAAAAACAATGATAATAGATATCCAATAATGCCTTGATGATCTCATTACATTCCTGATTGCTTAACTCTTCTGCTTCTATAAGGGGAGCCTGCAATTTCGATTGCAATTGCAAAGAACCCTCCTGCTATATATCTAGTACCTTTGAGTTCCAGAATGGTATATCCTTGGAGCTTCTCCAAAGATATATATATTTTAACTTCTGTAAATATTTCATTTTTATATTTTGGATACTACCACAAGTCATAAAGTTTAAAGACAACCTTTTCTTCATGCAAAATAGCTTTAAATATTATTATTTTACAATGCTTATTTTCTATAATATCAATTATATCATAACTGTTTCAGTCAAAATCTTCTAGCTTGAGTATACCTTTGACTACTCATTTCCAACAACTCTTTATTTTCCCTTCTTCTTAGATTGATTTCTCTTGCCTATACCATCTTATCTACTTCTTCTAAAATATGACAAAAACCCTTTAGAGGAGTGATACATTGAGTCTCTATTATTATCATCTTTATCAGGTGACTTATAGTTTATTACTTAAGGTAGTAGTCACACAGGAGAATAATCAGAGTTAGGATTATGATATACCAATAATATAATATGTGCAAAGTATTGTACCATGGCAGGGTTTGTAGCTAGATTTATAATAGTTTCTGATATAAATAACTTAACAGGATTGTCCTATAGTCTTTAACGAAACCATGTTCTTTCATAAGTAGAGAGAATATCATACTGGAGTTGGTTATGCCCTATGCCAGTATATCCATATATATCCTTGATTAGATTAATTACTAACTCAGATACTTCTAAAATATAATACTCTGAAAGATCCTTAAGATTATCACAGTACATAGTATTCACAATATTATCAATAAACATGGTCCACTTTGTCTTCGCCTTAATGGCAAGTATTAAGTAATTATTATTTATCAAAATGAAGTCTAGCTTTCCTTGAACTTTCCCCAAAGCAGTATAGTGATAAAACTATTCCTTTGGTATTTGGTTTGATCCAATAGTTATTGAGAGTACTTTAAGTACATTGATGTTAAGTCTGAGTGTTTCCTGAACTTCCTCTTCTTTATAACCTTATATAGTATAAATGTTAGCTTGTCATACTGCTAAGTAGTATTGTTCAAGGCCATTATGCTTGCTTAGTGTAGAAAGTATTACCAGCTAGCAATAGAAGTAGGGGTGTGAGTTCAACTTAACTTTGTAGTTATTGGGCGAAGCCCAATCATATCACAAATTTCACATTCTTCATAAAATCTCGGTAGTGTTGTTGGGGTATAGGGCTCCTAAAATTATAATGGGGTGAAAAAAAAAAGATAAATGCACTGTCACCTGACCTGCTGGTTTAGTCAGCAATGTAAGAAAAATCAAAAACAGAGTGATGAGCTATGAATGAATGTAGTGTGATAAAGAAAAAGGTTGAGTTTAGTACTCACTGTGATTCTGTCAGTCTTAGTCTTAGATAATATTCCCAAG
>ML120354.1:1252692-1293945 GCA_003788595.2 Choiromyces venosus 120613-1
GAAGTCTCACAATATAATGAGCAACAGTTACTGGGGATGAATAAACCAATTGCTATTATTAAAGCTCAAAATATTGGGTTCCCAGTAGCTGGTGTCTTGGAAAAGTTACCAAGTAATCAGGCTGGAGATTTGCAACAAACTTTACTTTTGGCTGTTGGTGCAAGAGTAATGGTTCAGCGGAACCTTTGGACCAGTGAAGGTGTAGTTAATGGGTCCTTAGGTACTCTACGTGGAATTGTTTGGAATACTGAATCTGGCGATGAGTTGCCAAAATTTCTGCTTATCGAGATTGATACGTTTTCTGGTCCTACCTCCCTTCCGACTGCACCAAAGATTATACCAGTTCCACCATATTCAGCCTACTTTAATTATCAAGGCTTTAATTGTAGCCGTAAACAATTTCCAGTTACCCTTGCCTGGGCTATGACAGTGCATAAGTCACAAGGGTTAACTCTAGACAAGGTAGTTATTGAGTTGGGGAAGCGGGAGATGGTAAATGAGATGACTTTTGTTGCTATCAGTCGTGTTCGACGTATTGCCGATTTGGCTTTTGTATCAACTGTACCATTTGACAGGGTCAATAAAATTCGAGAAGGGCGGAACTTGAGTGAGAGATTAGCTGAAGAACTCAGACTAAGTGGGTTGAATAATTTATCTTAGTTCCTTCATTAATTTCTTTCTAAATAAGGTCATTTTGTACAATTGTAGCTCTAATAAAAGTGGTGTTCAGGTTTCTTTTCTGGGTATATATATTTGAATTACAATCATGACTGAACCACCCCATGTATGACGCATTTCTTTCGCCCATTCCCGACTTTCTTAGGCAGACCTAGTTTTTATCTTCTTCTTCCTCAGGCTCTCTGGAGTATAAGTAACTGAATATGAGTGAAGCATAAGTAATTACCTCTCTATAAGTTGGCTGTAAAGGTAAAACAATCTTGATATTAAATCTAAAATGAAATAATTAGTAGTTAGAAAACAAAATTTTGATTTTACTTACTAGTAGGAGGAGGTGACTTTATCATAATATATATGTTTTCTTTGAGAGAATTGTTGAAATAATAGACAATTTTATCTGCCGGATCTAACTTAATTGTAATGCTGAGATCAGGATTTTAGGGTATTTTATTATCCATAATCAGAATATTTATTTTCCAGACATTGAGGTTCCATGCACTAGTGCCCCTAAAATAGTCTGGGTTCTTATTAATGATAAGATCCCTAAGGGTAGATATAGATTTCCATTGCTTGATTTTAATTTTGAAGCTCCTGCTGAATGGCTTACTATATACTAAGCAGAAAAGTAAGATGAGATAAGATAAGATTAGACATTATATCAAAAGGGAGGGGAGGGTATGTGATGATAAGGAAAAAAGAAGAAAGCAAGTAGAGGATGGTAGTGATGATAAGAAAAGAGGAAGGAGAGAGCAAGTAGAGTATGGTAGGAATAATAGTGAAGGTGTGGCTTATAAATGGAGAAATTGATGAGTCATCAACTTCATGTTAGATTGGATTGTACAGGTATGATACCATCAGAAACTCCACTTTCCTTCTCGCATCGATGTTGGGTTCAAGAAAGTTGTTCGATGCGAGGGAAGAGTAGGGGCTGGCCCACCACGGGATTTTGCAGACCGCCCGCAGACCGCAGGGCAACAACTGAACGACTTTCCCCCTCTGGAAAAACGGTGTACCAAATCGGACTCTTCAATTATGTCCGAACCAATGGGAATTGACAATCTTACCTTTCAATCTAAACCATGAGTCTAGAGAAATCTCAGAAATTAATGCACGCCCGGCGGGCTTCTAGGAGAAAAAAAGTAAATCAAGCCCTACCCACCGCCCTTCATCGTATTCTGGACAGAAGATTATTTGCCGTCTTCTTTACTTGTACCAACAGTTCAAGATTCTCAATTGAATTGGGTCGCTGTGCTACCCCGTGGCAACTTGACTATCTTTGACCCAGTCTATCACGATGAATCTCGTGTACCGATGAAAAAAGTGCCAACTCAATTATTATATTATCCCTTCACTTCTAGCCACGCACATTTTATCAACAAGCGATATCCCGCCTTCTCACTTTTTCTCACCACCCATACTAGAATCTCACTCACTCACCCACTTCATCCTCCTTCCTACCTCCCTACCTCCCTACCTACTGCCCTCCCCCAATCTCACTCACTTTCTTCCAAATAATACTGCCTCAGTAAACTCTTATTTCCGCACCAGCATTCCCCTTGAACCGTCGGTCGGTTGTAAATACACTACAGCATACTGCTTCTGCACCACTCCACCAACCAACCAACCACCACATCGGTTACCCCCCTGGGCTCCTAGGCTTCCCGAACACAGCTCAGAATTCCTTGGTTAGCCTTATATTATTATTGGCCACACCCGCTTTCTCCATTGTTCTCTTGCCGGTCCCAGTCTGCTTAGTTGTTCCGGAGCTACGATACGATCCACTGAAACAGCGCGTTTGCTGAGAAATGCGGATTCGGATCGTCCGGAATACGTCAATCTGAACCAGGCTAAAAAAAATCCACATACATCACACTATCCTCCCCCCAATCACCAACCAAATGGGCATGTCAAAGACCACCGTCTCCTTCTTCCTCCCAATTTTCTTTTCAACACTCGTCATCTGTGCAATTGTCCTTTGTACCTGTGCATACTGCTACAAACCAAGCTATCTCTTACGACTTCAAGGAGGAGGGAGAGACCACGATCTTGAGAAGGCGCCCCGAGGACGGATAATTGCAATTGGGAGAGTGAGTTTTGATGTTTTTAATTTTATTTTTACCCTTATTACTCGGCATTCCATGTCTACTGCAGGATCCTGGGCCCTATATACCGTTCTCTTCTCTCCCTAATATCCCCCGAACTTTGCGAGTGACATGTCACTGACGGGAACGAATCCGTAGGAAGTTGCGGAAAATCATCCATCGGATCGTCCGGAAGCAACTTTTGTGGAAGTCGTTGACCACGAAGTTATTGACGTCCTCGACGCAGTTCCCGAAGGAGAAGAAATCGATATTATTGACGCAGGCCGACCTCCAACTTCATCTTCCGTAGATTAAGCCCAACAATAGCGGGTCTATCTGTCGTCGTCGGATTTCTTTCTTTCTTTTGTGTGTTTGATTAAAAGTTTGGCCTGCTTTTTTACCTGGTCAGCGGGTAGCACATTGTTTTTTTAGACGCCCTTTTTGGATCGCTATTTTTTATTTTCTTTTTCCCTCTTCTAATAAATACAAAATGGGGTTGAGGCAGCTTCGGTAGGTATTCTCTTCTGAAATATATCTTCAGGCACTAACAATATTAGGGGTTTTACGATCGCTATCACCGTTTTAGCGCTGATTTCAAATGGCCTTTCCGCTTCCTTATTTCAACAATTCTCCAATAAGCTTTACCGAAGTTCGGACGGCCTTGTTTTTTACAGTTACTTTGCAACTTTCGTTAGTGCTCTGGGCGTCTTGGGATCTATCAAGGTACATGATTTGTTCTAGCCATCCTTATTTCTCCATTTGCTAACATTTTTCGTAGCAACATGCCTACGCTATGTCGATCTTTGCGAACTTCTTTATCATAGATACCATAGTTTCGGCGCTCTCACGGTCTATAATACTATACGTATTCTCAACTTTTCGTGGTTATATATGTGACGACAACTCACCAACAGATGGGGAGTTATTATCGATGACGCTACCTCACGGCACTTTCCACAAAACATCTTCAGACCAACCAAATGAGGTTAGCCCCTCATTATGGAATGGCAATTGGGGTTGCATAGAGATTATGCGAATTTCGGTCATGGTTGGCTGGGTTTCCCTAGTAGCTACTACGATCATCCAAGTATTCTTTGCAATTCTCGTACGCCAGTACGCAAATTCATTATTCCTGAAGAGACGTGATGATCCTGAAAGGGGGACTGCTTGTTTTGGGGAATCGGTGAGGGAAATGGATGGTTTGCTAGTTAACCAAGATGATCGCCCTCATTGTACCAGAAGAGCTTCAGCTTCCTCATGGACACCATCTAGATAGCCCGAGAAGGTTTGTTAAAGATGACAAGAATTGCTGGGCAGTTACCGGAAGTTACATTCAGCACGTGTGGAGTATCCCTTTGAGCTCAACTACCATACCATAACCGGTATGCCGAGATGGGATAAAAAGTAAAGATAACAGATAGGTCGTTGGGGGGGGGGCGGTCTTTTGGATTTTACGACACGGGATATCATTTTGTGGCTTTTGGAGGCTTTTTGTTTTTCCTGGGGTACATCCACCGGTTATGGTGACACGGAGTTACACCCCCCTTTTCATGTGCTATGTACGAAATGCTTCTTTGTCTGTATGTATGTGTGTATGTATGTATTTATATATCGACGTTATGTGTAAATATAATGATTATCATTTCAATTCTCATCTCATTTGACAACCTAATAGCACCATACCAATTGATTGGGTTCCTGTGAGATCTGTTAGACTAGTATGCGAAGCAGCAGCGCCTGCAAAGATCTAGATCCGGCCTGGTCTAGTCTGGTCTAACCCAGCACGAGTACTGTATCATATGGCACCGTAGACCGGCACCCCTTTCGACCAGCAGATAGATAGATGTATACATCCATCCTCCTTTCAATCAACCAAGCAAGCCTTACGGTATGCGAAGATATACCTACCATACGTCATTGAAAACGCTCAGCATCGTATAACAATAACAACCAACAGCTCCCCCCCCTCTCCCCCCCGGCCACCACAAGACGTATCCCATCTCATCCTACTAACTCAAGTTTGTCTGTTCAATAGCTCCACTCATCCAACAATAACCTTTACCGCACCCCCCTCCCCTCGAGGGCGCAGCCGTTATTATACTATACTATGATATATTATACCCAACCCGCCCATCCGCCCCACTCGTAACACAAGTGGTACAAAACGGCCCTCCTCCCTCCCTTCCTTTCCTTCCTCCCGTACCGCACCGCACCGTTACCGGCAGTAGGCTGTAAAAATTCACCGCCACAGGGCAAGTCACACCAAAATTGGGGTTTTTCAAGGGTTTTCAAGCCATCAAAACTCAATGAATTTTACTGCAATCATTGCAAAAGAAAAATTTAAAAAAAGTTTTATCTATCTGGAATATGTCATATCATTTTTGGAAATTTTTTCCTTCAACCACTACAAAGTGGTAGGGAGATCTTTGTGTTGTATCATAGTCCCAAGATACCTGCCAAGACAGGGCTTTTGTATGCAAAAGATACATTGCAACCAGCCTCACCAACTTCAAATGCCTACCATCCTATATTGTCGTAATATAAAAATTTCCAAAAACGATATGACATATTCCAGATGGATGGAACTTTTTTAAATTTTCTTTTGCAATGATTGCAGTAAAATTCATTGAGTTTTGATGGCTTGAAAACCCCCAATTTTGGTGTGTTTTGCCCTGTGGCAGGTGAATTTTTACAGCCTACTGCCGGGCCGTTGTCGAGTGATATTTAATGATGGCTGGTTACACCTACCGGTGCACTTTCCAAGAAAAGAAAAGATAAAAGAAGAAAAAAAAAGGTGTTTTCTCCAGGAGGGATGGAGGATATATTTGGGTTGTTGCTGTTTTTTTCCTTACTCCCCGGGGAAGGGGGGAGATTGTAAGACTGAGTAATGATGATTTGGAGCTTTTTGGGCGTACTAGTATTCGTGCTGGTTTAGCTTGCGTGCCGTGTTGTTAGGGTAAAGTGAGGATTGATATTCGTTCTTGGTCCTTGGTTGTTTGCTTGTTGGTGGGAGAGCTCGGGTGTGCCAGGTTCATGGATTCTCACTCGAAAAAGTAGAACAACCGTACCTTAGAGGTCTGGCTTGGGTTGGGCTGTGGGCCGATGCTAAGAACGTGGGGGGTTTGTCAAGAAAAAAAAAGCATGGTTACGGCACTGGTGTGGTATTTTCATTGCATTGTATGATGAGTACTCGGGTAAGTACTCGGGTATGGACGTTAGTGATGAGACGGACAGGGGTTTGAAGTCCGGGCGTTCATTGCCATCAGAGGTAAAAGATGATTTAATTTGGTAGGCATAATGCCACGAATGGTAAGAAGCTCTAACATCTTGAACCCCTGTCTGTCTCATCACTTGCGTCTATACCCGAGTATCTTGGAGGTTTCAGTGAGATTTAAGGATCGGAAAAAGGGGGGGGGGGTATGATAGAACTGGGTTTGTCCACCGAGGCGGCGACAGGATATCATAGACGGCGGTGTGTGATATGTCATCTGTAATTGGCGGGTATCGTACGCATGGGGGGGCTTCTTATCGATGGACATGCGAATACTTGGACCGTTACCGGTGTTGTATAAAGGGTAGGAAGGGAGGGAGGGAAGGGAGGAAGGAAGGAGGGAAGGACGATGTAATCAAGTATGAGTTGATATGCAATCAAAGGAACGCAGGTAGGCACAGTACAATGAGTAAAGTTAATGTACGAAGTACAGTATGTACGTAAAGCAGGGTTGCAGTTGCAGGAAATGTAGGGTTAGGTGTAGAATATTGTACCGTATTGCTGTCGGTCAGTAAGAGAGGGGAGCTCATCAGTGCAGGCAGGCAAGCAGGCAGGATGAAAGGAGGGAAGGAGATGGGGGTTACTCACGTGACAGCACATTTCGGATAAAGCCCAGGTCCTCCTTCTTCCCTTTCCCACCGGGGAATTATCAAGGATGGGCGGTTGCGAACTGGTTGGTCCTTCCTGGTTTGGATGTGTGTGGATTTATTTTCAGTTTCCTCTTCTGGGAAATGGCCGATCTTGAGGGGATCACATCACATTTTTTTCTTCTTTTCCTTTTTTTTTTCCTTTTTTGTCTCTTTTTTGGCCCTGGCTTGGTCTGGTCGGGAATTTGTTCGCTCCTGCTGTGGTGCGGTACTCCTCCAACTTTCCATTCCCCCATTCCCCCTGTGGACCCTGAGAGTTTGGTTTGGGAATGGCGGAAATTGGGAGGGTGATAACCTGTGAATAGCACTGTTGATATTGTAGATTGCCGTAGAAGTACTCGTACCGTATGCACTGCGGGCGGTAAAGATAGATATCGTTTTTGTTTTGCTTCTGGTGTGTTGGAATGGGGTGTGCGGTATTCTGTGGTTTACAGAGACCGTCTGGTGAATTGGAAGTTGGCTGGCGAAAAAGAAAAAGGAAGGAAAAGTATCTTCTTCCCTCCCCCACAAACAACAATTGAGGATCATGTAAATCCACAGATCGACTGATCTCGAAGCCTTCCTTCCTCTTCCCTTCGGCGAACCAAGTGGAAAGCACAAGAGAAAGGATGAAGGAAAGAAAAAAGCGAGATGTGATGGAACAAATAGTCTGACCTCGAAGTTACAAGTATTATTTCTCGTTTCCCCCCTCCAATCCAACCCACGAATCGCTACCCTCGCTTTTCTGCTTTGCTGCCTTCTGTGCCCCCTCCCCTCCCCAGTGCTACCACCCCCGCGAAAAAATAAAAGTTGTTTTTTCTTTCCTTTTCCTCCCACTCTCTCTGGGATTTGATATGGCGTCACACACGAGATCGGCGTGTTCAAACTTTTCTTTTTTTAATTTCTCCCTCAAGTGGTGTTCCATCCAGTCTTTTTTTTTGGATGTTGTTGTTGTTGTTGCTCGCTGTGTTCTCCTCCTCTCCTTGCGGCGCGGCTGGAAAAGATTCACCGCGACAACGCTTGCATCAATTGGGGGGTTCAACACAAGTGTTTGGTTATTGATTGGTTCGCGAAAAAGCTGAAGCAGGGACATTTTCCATCACGGGGGAGGAGGAGAAATGGAGGGGCTAACTTAGTTCGTTTTTTGCTGGAACAGGTTCTCGAAGCGAAGTGTGAGGAGAAACTTCATTTCACCCCCAATACCGGTATGTGAGCCCCCGCACCGCACCGCCCAGCGGTTCGAAAGTGAATTCTTGGGAGACATCCCGTTGTTGGTGAAGGTGCCAGTGAACGGGTGCGGGCTGCCGGTTCGATTTTGGGTTGGGGTTCGGTCGGTTGCTCTTCATTTTGGCCAGGATGCCGGGTGTGTCAATAAATTGCGTGAGTGAACTATTTTGTCTTTTTTTTGATAAGGCATCGGTACCGTATGATAATAATTGCATATCCTGATGGTATTATCGAGTAATATATTGGAGGTGTTGTTTTCTTCTCTTATTGCTTTTGTTTTCTGGAAAGCTGTCAAACATTAAATCCTCAGTATGAAGCATGAATGAATGAATTTTCCCTATCATACCTGCATCATATCATACAGAGTCATGTCTGATGGTTCGGTACGATTTTATTACTCGGGTATGGACGTAAGTGATGAGACAGACAGGGGTTCAAGATGTCAAAGCTTCTTACCATTCATGGCATTATGCCTACCAAATTAAATCATCTTTTACCTCTGATGGTAATAAACGCCCGGACTTCAAACCCCTGTCCGTCTCATCACTAACCTCCATACCCGAGTAGGAGAGCTGTACGATATGATCTTTTGTTATTTCCTTCGCCCGGCCTTTTGATTACTGTCATCTCAATGCAAGTGATTGATTACCGTATTTGGAGGAACGTATCGGGTTAGGCTTTATCCCTCTGAAGGTGAAACAAGTCAAATTCGACTTCTTTTCCCATTGTAATTTCGGGCGTGCCCTGAGTTTTTGTTGTGGAGTTGCTCGGACACAGCACATGTGTGCCGAAATATGATATTACTTCACCACATGCAGCTGCACCACCTTACTTGTACTCGAGTGCCCTTCCCACGGGTACACAATGCGAAGGGATGCACCGCACTGGTCGGGAGGTCTGGAACCAAATCCTGACTTTAGCTCTCCAACTTAACTTATCCTCTATCTCCAATTCAGATACGGTAGCTAAGTCTTCACAGGACAACAAGACATATTATTATATACATTCAATGCGTTGTTGTTATCTGTGCCTGGCAAGCCATACTCGGAGATTCTCTCTTGACCAATTGATTTTACAATTTTTGCTGGTTATTATTGTTGCTGTCAATTGTCTCAGAAGGTTCCATAGAACGTTCCGTCGGCTTGGGTCACAAATGAATTTCTTCCAGGCCTTGGTGAATCGGAGATGTGGATGAATTTTGAACGAGCCCCCCAGGGTACAAGATCACCCTGAGAGGCGGATCCGTATTTGTCGTTGGAGACACATCGTTGGTACAATTTCTTTCCACCATGGCTACAATATCATCATCACGGTCTCTGTTAGGCCTTATTGGGGACCCCAGCCAAGAGGAAGAAGGGGAATGATAAGAGGGGAAGATACAGTACTGGTAGTTGATTATTTTGACACGTTAGATGTTGTTATCATTCCTTGCTAAAAGTAAAGGGTGAAAAAACTCAATTGCTCGAAGTAGAGAAAGTGTACCCACCGCTGCATGAGAGAGTGCTAAAAAGGGAGGAGGAAAAAAAAAAAAGAGGGATAGCTATCACAGAACCTACTCGTACAGAACCTGCCAAATCCAGGCTATTCACTGGCATGGGTCGGCCACAGCATCTTCAAGCCCAAACCTAACCAATCGAGAGTTGTCAGAGTTGTCTAGCGTTCGACTTCGGATGGGGACCGCGGCGGGCCCCAAAGTGCTGGCGAGCGTCGAGCGATATCCTTCTCCATCCCGCACATCGCACGACCAAGCCCGAGAACCTTTAGAATACAATTTTATTGTCGCTCCCGTTTCTCTATTCTGTCTCTCTCTCCTTACAAGGTATCATTTCTGGTTTAGAGTCTACTGCCTTCGTTGTTGTATCGGCTTGTTCCCATTCAGCTTTTTTGGGGTGTGGAGTCGGGTTCACTTTTTGCACTAGAAAGTTCTTGTCACTTTCTTCTTTTTTTTTATACCTAAAATTTCGACTTTACTAACATACTCTGATCAGGTTTGGACAAATTATTACCGGTTTAGGATAAATTGGTAGGGTTTTTGGCTATATCTAGAATAGAGGATTTTTTCGACCTTTCTTTTTTTCGCTTTTTTTTTCTTTTCTGTTACCCTTCCTGATATTTGTTCCCTTTTCTCTCTTGACCCCCGACTGTCTTTTTGTCCACTTGCTGGTCCACCACACGGGCCTTTCCC
The DNA here is from genome assembly GCA_003788595.2 of Choiromyces venosus 120613-1. Classification (NCBI taxonomy): domain Eukaryota; kingdom Fungi; phylum Ascomycota; class Pezizomycetes; order Pezizales; family Tuberaceae; genus Choiromyces; species Choiromyces venosus. The sequence goes on from ML120354.1 coordinate 1,262,761, forward strand.
TTGCCCTTTTCCCGCACCCCGTCGTCACTAGTTTAACCCCCCAAGCACCAACCCCCAAGCCCAGACTCTTTTCGCCTTCAACACCCAACCCCCCGTCCCCCTCTCTCTGCCTCTCTGCTGACGGCACAAGAACTCTCTTTCCTCCATCTATCTTTCTTCCCTCTATCTTCCTTCTCGGCTTCCTCCTCCTCTCTTCTCTCTTATCCTCTCTCTTCTTCTCCCGATCCTTCTCTCGTTCACCAGGCAGCAGAATATCCTTCTGTAACGCCTGATACTGTGTGTTCCTCATCAACACTTACACAGTCTCCCTGTGGTACGTTCATTTTTTATTTTTTTCATCTTGAAATGTCGTCGGTCTACTCCACGTTGCTCCTTTTCAGGTCCACGCTTATGCCCCTCCCCCCCAATAAAAAAAAAACTCCACATACCCACACTTAAAAAAAAAAAAAGTTTATCTACATGATTATCTTTATTATCCCTTCCTTGTTTTTATTCAATGCTGGAATACTAGCACTTTCCGGAAACCAAGAATATGAACCTATCGCTGACATATCTTGCCACAACAGCAGGATCGAACATTCTTTTAAGGAAAAATAAATCTATCCCTCCTTCCGTACTTTGATTCTCGTAGGCTTCGTTTAAAACACTCTTCGACTTTTAACCCTCACACTATCATCAACTGAAGAACACAATCATGTCTTATTATGAGTCTCAAACCTCCTGGCAAAACCAGTCCAACCGTCCCAACTGGGACCAGAGGACTGCTGGCTCGACTCCCGTTCAAGCGCATTTTCCACGATCCCACGCTTCTGACCCCTCGGATTTGACCGTTAGATACACTGCGTCCATGAAGCCGGAGGATCCATCTGCTTTTGGCTCTCAGCTCGATGGTGATTATCTATCCCGTGTTATTAAACCCCGGCCCCATTGACTACGATGCTAATTTTAATTTAATTTGAAGAGGTTGACCGAGCAGTTGATAATCTTGTAAAGAGCGGTAAAATGTTTGCACCACAACGCCGCGACTCTCTTCCGGTCATGGGCCCTCGTGCATTCCCGGTCGAGCATGGTAAGATAACCTGGTGAACCTTTTTGGTTTCGTCCCGGGTTTCCTCTCCCGGAGAATTTGACGCTAACATGTTTCCCTGCTTTGTTTGGTTAGATACACGCATGGTTGCTCCCATGCCTTCCCGTCATTACTCTGTTCAAGAGTTTGACGCGATGCGTTCCCAGTCTGCTGCGAACTTGCAGAATTTTTACGCCACCCAACGTTTTCAGCCCCGCCCGACGGAAGCCGAGCAGATGATGCAGGCGAAGCGGAGATTGGCGGCTCAGCGGGAGCGTGATTTGCGCAACTATCATCAGGAGCAGCAGTATAATAGGAGTATGTCTTCGAAATCTCCTAATCTTGCAAGAGACCCAACTTATAAAGGTCCTCTAGCACTCCTGGCCGAAGTTTCTACTACTTACGGCAAAGATCGTGTTATGAGCCCTGGCGCTATGAGCGAGGATGAGAGGCGTGAGTTAATCGCCCGCCAGCACCGTGCCCTTTATACAAGCGGTCATTCTGAAGGATCTCATTCAGAAGACGGTGTTCCTTTGGAGGAGGGTAACCCACCCAGAGGAACTAACCCCAGTTCGAACGGACCTTCTGCGCCAGGTTCTAACGCCGGCGGTACACGCGGGCCTTCTCCGATGTCGTCTGCATTTGATCCTTTCGGTCATCAGAATGGAAAGATAGACTCTAATGCAGCCCAGACCGCCGGGGATCAAAATCAGACTGGAAATGCCATATCGCCACCTATACGGTCCCGGACTAATAGTGCTTCTTCGCCTTCGTCAAAGTCTGCATCATTTAGTCTGTTTGATAATGCTCAGGCACAGTCTAGTCGTACTTCGGCATCTTCCCCAGGCGGCTCACCCCCTCGTTCCCAGAGAGTATCCACTACTCCTGTGACCTCCTCGGGTGTCGCGCCTATTGGGACGCGTCCAAATGCTCAGAATCAAAGCGGTATCACTAACAACGGCAAGCGGGCCAGCCCGCCTCTAAATTCTCCGCGTTATAACTTGCAGCAGGAGAATGATCCTTTCAACAAGGAGAGGTCTTCACCTGCGCCGTCCAATAATTCTGCACCAAATGGTCAGGGTGACGGACTTGGCTGGAGCAAAGTTTGGGGCTCTGGAACCAAGGGCCTCAGCGTTTGGGGGTAAGTATCTAATGTTTACATAGCTGGGCTTTCTTATGTTAAGGGTGTTTATTCTTGATGCTTCGGGGCGCTGTGTCTTGGGAGGGCCTGTTTAAACTGATTTTTAAGTTTCTTAAGTCTTGTAATTTGGTTTTCTTTTTCTGGGTCGGGGTATGGATACCTAAAGGTGGGCAGAGGGGTTTTCTATCAACGGCGAAGTCATTTAAAATGGTTGTTTTCCTTTTTCCTTTTTTCCTTAAATTTCTTCAGGCGAAGATTGAGATTGTCATGGGGAAGAGGTTTTCGAGCTTTGTTGGTTTAAACTTTGGGGTTTGGGTTTCGTTCGCGAAAAGATGGGGCATACTGGCTTTGGGGGCGGTGGGGTTGACGTACGTACAAAAAATGTTGGCATATGGCTGTGGGGTTGGGTTTTGTTTTTGTCTTTTTGTTTCCTTTGATTCTTTTTCATTAAAAGCGGCTTTGCAACCTTGGGATTTACGGGACGCTCTGAGGGATCGCATCCGGGCATCCAAAAATCTCAGCATCTACGGGATAACGGCGGAGCACAAAAAAAAGCGTTGGTACTCAAAAAGAACGGGTTAGGTGCAATTGGTGATTTGTTCTGAACGGGGGTTGGGTTTTTCATTTCAATTGTTTTCTTTCTGTATTTGGTGTCATTGGGTTGGTGTGGAACTGGTTTTTCATTAATTGAGATTTTTTTTCTTTTCGTTTTCGCCCGTTCATGTTCTGAATTGTTTTGAACAATGGTTTTTTGTCTCTTGTGCCCTTTCTGCAAGATCCTCATGTTCGTGGGGTATTCAATGAGCTTCACGTATGTTATTGCCCTCGCACTTCATACCTTCCACGAGATTTTATTCATCATGGGTCTTGGAGTGTTTTTCTTATTATCAATCATTGTCTTTTCCCTTGCTTTTTTTTAGTAGTGCAATTTTTCGCATCATCATCATCCTACCTTTTAATATCTCCCCACTTCTCTGCTTGCTTCTTTACTTCAACCCACTTTTCCCAACTTGCACTGCAACGGATCAAAAGGGGCGCACTTGATATTTGGTCTTTTTATCATCACGGAGTCTGGCTGGACACGCAAACAAAAAGTACGAATAAACAAAAATCGAAAAAAGCGGAAAAACAGAAAAAAGGTACCGTATCGACGAAGGGGGAAGGGCATGGGAGAGGGGATGAATGGGAGGGGAAGGGAAGGAAGGGGAATATAAATCATGTAGTCTAGTCCATCGTGTACGGTAGTTTAGATGGGTTCGGGGAAAGGGGAGTCCGTGGTCATCTGGTTTGGTTTGGTACGTTATGGAGGAATTGGACTTTTCGAATATGATATTGTGATTTTTATTTTTTTGTATCGCTATTGATTGCTTGCCTGTTTGTAAAATAAAACAAAAGGTTTGGATGAAGTCCCAGATCGAAAAGGAAGAGACGACATCCGAAGAGCTATGATAGCTAAATTTACTGTACAATAGCTAGTTAACATCCGGTAGTGCACCTAATTTACCCACCTATCGGACTAACACACTCCACTACTCTATAAACAAAAAGAAACTCTCTGGATATTGTATCATATATTAGATACCGCACCATAACTCACACCCTGAGGCTTCTTTACACTTTCTTCTCTTGGCTTCTCCTTCCTCCCATCCTCCCCACCACTCCCCTCCATTCACTACTGTTTGATACGAACAACCTACCCCACCCCACTCACCTCAACCTCACCCACCCATTCACCAAAAAAAAAAAAAAACCTACCCTGCATGAATACCCGAACGCGGGGGCCACTCCTGGAAAAGTGCAACAATACCACCACCACCACTACCACCGCCCACTCCTTCCTTCCCTCTTTCCTTCCTTCCTTCCTTTCATCAGTCACCCAACCCAACTCCTGTACTTGCTTGGTAGCTCTACGCAGCAACAAATAATGGGCAAAATTGACGTCTGCCAAGAGTTACTGGGCGGGGTAATCTGTGAAGGAAAAAAAAAAAAAAAAAAAACTTTTTCTCCTTCTCTTCTCTCTTCCCGTCTGTCTATCTGCTGGTCTGCTGGTTGCTATGGCTAATGGGGGACGTTGCTGGGGGGACTAAAGGTTGCTTGATTTTATTGAATTGAATTGTTAGGATAATCGTGCCAAGGTTGCGGCGGTGGCCGCAACCCCCGGATGTTCGCAGGCTCACAACCTGGGGCACTCTAAAGAGTGCCTGCCAGCTCAACACAACTTTGCGGCTCAACACAACTTTGTGGCTCATCATACTAACTTTGTGGCTCAACACAACTTTGTGGCTCAATACAACTTAGTGGCTCAATAAAACTTAGTGACTCAGCATAAATTTGTTACTTGGCATAACTGTTAGGTATAATAATATTATGATCCTACAAATTTTGATAAAATAAAACTTCCACAAAGAAACCACACAGACCATACATATCACGAAATTATGCCACTAGCTCCAACCTTCATCCTACCAAGCCAGCAAGTTGAGCCCTACGAAGAGGTTGAGAGACAAATCCAGGCAGCTATTACATTTATTCAAACCATACCCAATGAGCAAATCAACATTGCAGAAATTGCTCGCAGCTATGAGATTCCTATTACCTGACTTCGTGGACACTTACAAGGTCACCAGTCCAGACAGGAGCATGCTGGAACCAACTGCAAACTCTCAGAAGATCAGGAACTGGCTGTATGTCAGTATCTTGATCGTCTCGATTCAATTGGCACTAGTGCCCGCCTCCAAATGGTCTCCAGTTGTGCCAATGCAATCCTAGCATATGGTCAAACAGACTCTGAACCTGCACCCCAAGTTGGTGATCACTGGGCACCACGCTTTCTTGACCGGCATCCTGAATACCATATTCGTAAGAAAAAAACTATCGACGCAGACCAGAAAAATGCCCACCAACCCAACAATATTCATACTTGGTTTGAGAAATACAGTCAAGTATGCCAGGAGTACAATATTCAACAACAGGACCAGTACAATTTCAATGAGACTGGTTTTCGTATTAGGATTGGTCGTGACCAATGGATCATCACACAAGATCCAACCCGACATTCTTATCTTGGCAGCTCAACCAATAGAGAGCTAGTCACTGTCTGTGAGACTATAAGTGGTGATAGAGTTGTTTTGCCTCCTATGATTATAGTTCCTGGTGTCATTCACCAGGAGTCTTGGTATACAACTACGAGTATACCAGACAATTACCTTCTCACCACATCGGACACTGGTTACAGCAATGATGACTTAACCATGAAATGGCTTGTACACTTTCAATGCTTCTCTTCCAAATACCAGATTGGATCCTATCGACTTCTTTTGCTAGATGGCTTTGGCTCGCATTGCAAAAAGTAGTTTATCGACTACTGTAATAACCACATGATTGTGGTGTTCTGCCTACCTCCTCATTCAAGTCATCTTCTCCAGCCATTGGATGTTGTTGTATTCCAGCCCTATAAGCATTACCATGCCGAGGCATTTGAAGCAGCCACATGGATGGGATGTGGGGAGTTTGACAAAGCAGAATTCCTAGACCAGATTAATTCAATTCGCCAACGAACATTCAAACCATCTACAATTCGATCAGCTTTTCGTGCAACTGCCCTTATTCCCTTTAATCCTTCTCTTGTTATTTCGAAGTTAAGAGAAGCAGTTCCTGTATCAAGCTATCCAGCTGATCACGTTCCTGGATGCGCATCTACTAGCACTATTCCTCTTACAATTCCTAGCCTGAGAGCTCAGGGTGAGGAATTGCTGCACGATGCGAAAGACATGTCACCAGACTTCCAACTCTGTCTTAAGCTTGTTCTCCAGGGTGGACTAGCACTTGCACAATCGGGTGAATTGGCAAAGGAGCATATGGAAAACACATAAGCTGCAGACCAAGCCCGAAGTGTGAGGCGTAGAGCTCAAAACTGAAGGCAAATGCAAAAAGGCGGAGTCCTATATGCATCAGAGGGGCGCCAAATGGTTAAAAGTAGAGAGGTGGCTGAGGTCGAAAAGGCAGAAAAACAATTACGTAAAGTACAGAATGTGAAAAAAAGGGCTGATACTGCTGCACACAAACCTTTTCTTGATGAGATAAAGGCTGCATATAAAGCCAGGTGTGCTAGGCAAGCACAGCATAAGAGATTGTCTAAGCAACAAGCAAGGTTGCAGAACTGAATGTATATTAAAGCTCTTTTATTATAATTTTCCAGTACATACTTCAAATGTTATATTTATCTCCCAAACTTGAACCAGTTTAAGCCACATAGTTATGTTGAGCCACCAAGTTGTGTTGAGCCTCAAACTTAGGATAGTGAGCCACAAAGTTGAGCCACAAAGTTATATTGAGCAGCAAAGTTAGTATGGTGAGCCACAAAGTTGTGTTGAGCCGTAAAGTTGTGTTGAGCTGGCAGGCACTCTTTAGAGTGCCCCAGGTTGTGGCCACCGCTGCAACCTTGGCACGATTAGGATGGTATTGACAGGTTGCGGAAATATACTCCTAGTATGGTACTCGTGCCAAGGTTGTGGCTGTTGGCCACAACCCCTGGATGTTCGCAGGTTCACAACCTGGGGTACTCTAAAGAGTGCCTGCCAGCTCAACATGACTTTGTGGGCCACCATAGTAATTCTGTGGCTCAATCTCACTTTGTGGTTCAACTGAATTTATTAATTATTTTAATATTCCCAGTCTACAGAATATTAAATATTATAATACATCTATCTCTCAGATTTTGCATTTTGTTTAATACCCTGAACTATTAACCTTGATATCTTCTTCTTATATGCACAAAGAGTCTGCATTTCTTTCAATTGTGCTGTTATTGCATCAAATAAAGGTTTTTTTGCTGCTTTCTCAGCCCTTTTCCTGGCATTTTGAGCTTTCTGCAGTTGTTTCTCTGCCTTCTCTACCTTAGCATCTTCTCTCCTTTTCACCATTTGTCGTGCTTCAGAGGCATACATCACACCTCCTCTTTGCAACTGCTTTTGGCTTTGTGCTCTGTTTCTTGCACTCCTTGCTTCTTGTGCTGCTAGAGTATACTCCATATGCTCAATGGCTAATGTACCTGACTGTGCTAATGCTAATCCACCCTGTAAAACAGCTTTGAGCTTAAGTTGAAATACAAGTGATAGGTCCTTCGCCTCCAGCTGCAACTCCTCCCCAAGATCTTTGAAGTTTACAATTGTCTGAGGAATTTCAACATCAGATAGGAATTGAGCAGAGTTGGTTGGTTGTTGACTTCTAGTAACTATTTCATATAGTTTGAGAATTATAATTTCAGGATTGTAAGGGATTAGACCTGTAGTCCAGAATGCAGATTGAATTGTGGAGGACTTAAATGTCTGCTGATGGATTGAATCAATTTTATCAAGAAATTTGAACTTGTCGAAGTCTCCACAACCAGTATGAGTTGCTGCTTCAATAGTCTCAGCATGGTAATGCTTATAGGGCTGGAAGACTACAACATCTAGTAGTTGAAAGAGGTGGCTGGTATGGGGAGGAAGGCAGAAGATGATAATCTTAAATCGATCATAGTAGTCAAGAAACTATTTTGTACAATGCAATCCAAAACTATCAAGTAGTAGAAGGTAATAGGTACCAACTTGCTGTTCTGCTGACAACTGTTCAAAGTGTGCTAACCACTACATTGTGAGCTCATTATTTGTATATCTGGTTTCTGAGATAGTGACTAGATAATTATCGGGTATGCTGGTTGTAGTATACCAACTTTCCAGGTGGATGACTCCCAGGATTATAAACATTGGTGGCAATACCACACCATCACTACTTATAGTCTCACATATAGTAATCAGTTTCTAGTTTATAGAACTGCTGAGATAGGACTGCCAGTTTACATCCTGAGTTATAATCCACTGATCCCATCCAATCCCAATGTAGAATCCAGTTTCATCAAAGTTGTACTGGTCATATGAAAGGATATCATACTTTTAACAAACTGCAGCATATTTTTCGAATCAAACTCGTATATCTTCGGGTTAGTATGCATTCTTTCAGTCCACATTGATAGTTTATTGCTTGCAGATAAAGTACTCAGGATGATGGCTAAGGAACCGCTGTGCCCAGTGATCACCAATAACTGGTATAGGGAAAGAGCCAGTATAAGAGAACCGAAGGACAGCATTAGCACATCCAGAGACCATTTGGAGTCGCACGCTTGTCCCAATAGTATCCAAACAATTAAGATACTGGCAAACAGCCAGCTCTTGGTCTTCAGACAAGGTGCAGTTTGATCCAGATCTCTCTTGTCTTGATTTAATGCCTTGCAAACAAGCTATTAGGTGAGAAACAGGGATTTCATATGCTCATGCAATTTCTGCAACATTTGGGTAATCCTCATTACTGGTTTCAATAGAGGTAATTGCTGCTTGAATTCAGATTTCAACATCTTCATAGGGCTCAACTCGCTGACTTGGAAGGATGAAGGATGGTGCTGGTGGCATAATTATTGTGAGATGGATAATATTTGAGGCTCAGCACTCTGATATTGATGTAATATTTTATTAGACTGAAACTATATGTATATTTTGGTCAAGCCACAATGTGAGGTTGAGCCACAGAATTACTATGGTGAGCCACAAAGTCATGTTGAGCCACAAAGTCATGTTGAGCTGGCAGGCACTCTTTAGAGTGCCCCAGGTTGTGAGCCTGCGAACATCCAGGGGTTGTGGCCGACAGCCACAACCTTGGCACGAGTAGTGTGAGCATTGAATGTCTGCTTGCTTGCTGCCGTTATCAAAAAAAAAAAAAAAAAAAAATTTACCCTCCAAAGTTGGGGTTAGGGTTTTGTTGAAATTCTCAGGCCATTTTTTTTTTGTACATAGTATGTACCATACCGGTAGCTACAATTGAATTGAATTGAATACTACACAACCATCGCCGGCGCCGCAAACTTCAGGACAGGACAGGACAGGACAGGATCCGGTTGCTTGTGCTTGTGCTTGTGCTTTTCTTTTCTTTTCTTTTCTTTTCTTGCAGCGTGGGTAGGTAGGGAGGGAGGGTACGAGTAGGTTATGGTGATGTAAATTCAGTTAATGCCATGTCATGTACGGTGGGTGCGGTGCTAAGTGTGCTGTGCATCTGTCTCGCTCTGGGGGTCTGGTCTGTCAAGTCAAGTCAAGTCAGTTGGACTCAGCAGATCGTCCTTTCTTTTCTGCCTCCCTCTCTTTCCTTCTTTCTTGCCCTCCAAAGTTCAAACTCAGACCTCCCCCCACACAGGCACACGCACCAAATATAGTATGGTATCATATGTTATGTTATACCGCTACTATAACCCGCAAAGTGCCTTCTTTCCTTCTCCCATCCTTTTCACATTTCTTCACCGAGGGACCCGCCTGTCTGCCCGCCCGACTGCGCAGTGCGCACCCCATCACATCGCCGCAATCAGGATTGGAATGATGATGGGGAGGAGGGTCTTGGTACAATACGGTATAGCTTCACCTAGACTACAGTGCAGCAACAACAGCCGTAACTTATGATAAGCTTGAAATTTTAAAAATCTTTTTTTTTTGATGGACAATCAATCGCAATTGAGCAACAAGAGCAAGCAACAAGAGGAAGGAAGGGGGAAAATTTTTTTATTTAACAAGAAGGATCATGAAAGAATAATAAAAGAACCGGAGGAAAGAAAAAAAAAAAACCAACCACCCGACCAAGTCAATTGAGGAGATGAAATGAAGCAGCATGAAAAAAAACAAACACCAGTCCAGATGAAAACGGAAAGACATAAGAGAGAAGGAGAAGGAGAAAGAAGGATACAGTAAGGCAAAAGAGAAATGCCAGTTCTGACAATGAGAAAACAGAAAAAAAAAAGAATCCCATATTTACTATATTCCTACCCGCCTCCTTCCACCGACCAAACTTGACGACACGAAGAGGGAGGAGGAAAAAGGGGGCAAGGAGATAAAAAAAATCCACAATGAAATTTGCTACAAGAGAGCAAATGTGAAGAAGTATAGCTATAAGGTGAAATGTCCTCCCCTTTCGTTAACTTTTGTACCACAGGTTTCCATTAACCTGGAAATGCATGATCCAGATACAGAAGGCATCCAATAAACGCGAACGCCAACCAGAAAGGAGCATAAAGAGAGGAAAACGCCATAAGAATATGGAGCAAATAGAACCAAATAGGTAAAAACAAATAAAAGACTCCATCCCATTTTTCGTGTCGCAAAAGATAATGTAAGTGAAAAGGGAATGTGAATGTGAATGGACAAAAACAGGGACTGATTAATTTTCAGATAATAAACCTCCGTGACACCGAATAATGAAAAGACCCAGCAAAAAAAAAAAAAGAAAGGAAATCCAGACCGAGAGAGGGACATAAAAAAGTTCCAGATTATGTCTTCTCGCCGTACTGCTGCTGCCACCGATTAATTTTACTTGATAAAAGCTCCATCATCTCCAAAGCTCCTGGTTGGATGTTTGAAGTCAAGGCCTCAGCTGCCTGTTCTAATATCTTCCCAGTCCCATTGCCGTTGATTTGAATCTGTGGAAGGGCTTTGCCGCCAGAAGAAGACGATGTTGGTGTTTCTGGGTTCTGCGGAGTAGTAGCATTGCTGACGGGTGTTCCTTTCTCTTCCATCCAAGCTAAGTATGCATAGATGTCACTTGCTCTTGAACTTGCCATTTCAATTTGGGTTCGGGTAATGAAATCTGAGATGCCGCGAACCCGCCTTCCCATCTCATTTATGCTCATTCTTGCCTGTGGAATTCTGGGCTTGGTGGGCTTATCAATTATGGTGCCGTGGTCCATGGATTTTGAGCCCTGATTTCCCCCAGCAGAAGAGTGATCTCGAGTCATGACATGAGGAGAAGCTCCACCATTATCACCTGGATCTTCTGACTGGCGATGGCGATAGTTTCCACGACGGCGTCCGCCATGCCCACTGGTATTTCCGTTGCGAGCAGACCGTTTGGCTGGTTGCTGGGGGGTATCTGGTGCAGTCTCCATGACGGGTGGTGGGAGGATAACTTCTTCAACTATGGGTTTGTTTGTTGCCCGATTGTTGGAACGCGGAGGAGGATATTCATCTGAATGTTCGGATTCTGTATTTGATAAAACCATGGTCAGATCATGCCGTCCCCTCCTTAACAGTAGTTGATATTATTGTGTCCGAGGGAAAGATGATTGATTTGGGCTCGACGTTAAGCCACGCACCTTCTTTTCTAGCTTCCTTGTTCTTATCCCCGTTCCTGTTTCTGGTCGAGGTACGTTTCCCTGCAGTAGACGAATTTACATTCGAATGACGAGAGGATGTGCCGCGCGACTTTTTGGTTGAAGAGGGAGCTGTAATTCCTTTCCCAGATTTTTCGTCACTTGATTCGATGGGCCCATTGGTTGGAGTGTCTGGTGAATCTGAGGTTCTTCGTCGTTTCGAGTCTTGTTTTGGTCTATATGATTGTTAGCCGTCTTGTTTGTCCCGGGAAAATCTAAATAAGCAAAGGGTATACTTACTCGTCTGAGCCCTCACTGGTTCCTCGTTTCCTGCTTCTTGAGCTTGTTCCACGTGTTGAGCTCCCGGAAAGTTTGTCGTTCTTGCTTTCCTCCAAAACCTTCTTGAGGATAGCGTCGTCGTATTCAGCATCACGAGAGTTCATGGTAGTCCGACGCTTGTGAGGAATTTCCTTGTTATTTATGGGTGATGACGGTTCCGAGTGGACTGGTAAATAAAGGGATGTTCTCATTCTGTAGTAATCTAGTTAGAATCCATCAAGTAAAAGAGCCCCCTAAGGGCTTTCTCAAGATCGAGGCCCGTTGAAAGCCCCAAACCAGAGAAAATATTTTCAACAGGGGATAAGAATGTCAACTCACCCAGATTTACTGGTTCCCAGTTTGTGCAATTCAGGTTTACATCTTTCACAATAGTAGTTTTCTGGAGTAGATGCATTGTCGGTGATTCCTACGCAAAAACCATGTTGCCAAACATGGCACTGGTCACACTGAATGAAGAGACCGTCCGAATCAGCTTGATCGTCATCACCACCCTGATACTCCTGATGGCCGCAAATACATCGTGTGACTTCGTCTTCCTGTGATCCTGCACCGTCAATCTCTTCATCGCCTGTGCCGTTGACCTCTGCAGTGGATTCTAGATGAGATTCGAAAGGAATCTCTCCGTGATCCCCGCGTCTGGAGTGGCTTATGTCGTGGTCACCGTGGGGCTCGTTGTCGTGATGCTTTTGAAGACGGCCACGATTCGATGAGGTCGATGAGGAGGAGGAGGATGAGTGAGAAACTGGCGCTGGGTTTGCTGTAGAGCGCGCGCGGGAAGAACGGCGAGGAGAAACCATGATGACTGGTTTGTAAAGGGCGAGAGTGGGGTGAAATTAGAGGAATGGGGGATGGAGAGGGAGGATAAAGTGGGAAAGTGAAGGATAAGAAACCGAGCAAAAGCTGGCTGGTTAAGAGAAGCCCCAAGTGTGTAGTGGACAATAGCAAAGATTGAGCTAGAAGACTAGCAATTAGGAACTCCGAGAACGAAGTGGTGGGGTGAGTACGAGGACAGCGAATTATGGTGGAATGCTGAATAGAAGAAAGGCCACAGAGGAGGGGGGACGAGTGAGCAACTGTCTCATGGATAGGCGTGAGGGGGAAGCGGGCGAGCGTGCAAGAGTCCTTAGGGGAGCGTCAGACGGGGGGTGGGAAGAACTTTGTATTGAGAAAGAAGCAGGAGTAAAAAGGGTAGAGGAGGGGAGAAAAGAAGAGTTGAAAAGAGGAGGGTGAGAGTGACGAGAGGGAGGGAGGGAAGGAAAGACTGGCGGACTGACTGATTGAATGAGAAACTCCGGGCGAGGATGGGAGAGGGCCGGACAAGAACACACAGAAAGGCAGCACAGGGAACTAACTGCGGCCAGAACTTAGAGGCAGAAGCAAAGTGGGCGGGCGCGCGACCGCGCTAGCCCGAAAGTGGCACCCTGCAGCCTCATTTTCCACCAATGGAAAGAAGACTACTGTGACCCTGCAAGAAATGCAATGAAATGTCAATTATCGGGGAGAAGGCTTCTCGCGTGGATACAGATGGACTCACTATTCGCCTACGATAATCAGCGCGCTCATTAATACGGCATTCTCAACATGTTTTTTGATATCCACTCTGTGAACGGCTGGTTGTGGGTCAGAACACAGCTTCATCTCGAGGAGGAGCAGGAAAGCCAAAGCAGCGAGAGCAGCAGCAACCATCAGTTATCCACCCCTCATCATCTTCTCAGCCGGTGTACCGTTGTTTTTTCCGGCGCAGGGTCTCCAGGGCTTAACCAGTGAAGAAACGAAACAAAAAAAATCCATCTCTTTCTCTTTCATTTATTATCATGACATTTCTCGAAAATAGATGATGTTTCTGAAGAAGGAGTTTGTTGTTGAAAGTTTGGAACGTGGGGCTTGAATAACGATTTGTTCAGGCCTCGTACGGTGGTCACGACTGTAGCCTTTTTTTTTTTCCTTCTTTTTTTTACCCTCTGGTGGAGGGGATGCGGAAGAAGCGAGCGTAAATTTAGGTCATTGGAACTCTGAAGGGGAGCTGGGAAGAAGGGAGGGCAGAACGAATGACAGAATCCCACAAATGAGGTTTCAGGAAAAGCGGCTCTGAAAGGAAGTCTCAATCAACTCATATAACGAGACCTAATTTGGTGATGACGACTTGTACCTGTGTTATTTATTAGAAGTGAATGCATTTCTTGGCATTAGACATCCTTCCTCTTCAAACACTCACTCGGAAACAGCAAGTCCACCACCGAGTCCTTTTGCCTTTATCCTCCGTTCCTGGCCCTGAGATCCGACACTTTTCTTCCTTTTTCCTCCGATGATATTTATTGCTGTCCATCTCGACAGTTGTCCCGGTAGCTAATAATCTCTGAACAATGATAGAGGATGTGCGATGTTTTATGCCAATCTGATGTGGTTAAAGGGCTGGAGAGCTCCCTATTTGCTATCATAGAATTCAGCTCGTTTTGGAGGCCGAAAGTTCACACATCTGTTTATATGTTTCTTTACATCGCAATCAGTCTTGAAGGTGCGAATTAATATTGCCCTTTGGAACCATTGGTCAGAAAATGGTACGGTACAAGAATTTATTGAGGCTCTACTGCATGCTACATTGTCTGCCTGCTGTTGTTTGACTCCGACTAGACACTGTGATACTCCTGCAAGTTGTGAGAAGAGCCCTAACAGCCTTCGTTCGTTTACGAGTATTCCTACCGTAGAAACTTGAACCATGTGCTATGTGTAACCTGATTTATATTCAAACCTACATGTCTAAATAAAACAAACCACGAACTAAATCGCATCGTTGTACAGCATGAGAAACATCCCCCAGCCAAGGCCCCCTCTTTTTATAAGAAAATCCTCCTAGTCCGCCGCATGCTCAAAATTCCACTACCCAGGCCAAAGCCCCCGCAGCCCTCCTCCACAAAAGAAACCCTCCCCGCAAGTCAACCGCCTCAGCCCGGCAAAAATTAAAAATCTGGGAAAGCAAAGCGGGTTGTGTCCTCCTCCTCGGATGTCGATGCCACACTCGGCACTGACACGGGTTGCATAGCCTTCGAAACTGTGGGGGCTCGATACCCCTATGGCCCAGACCTTTCAAAGCCCGGATCACGACGGTCGCCAAGATGCCACCCCCAGACTCCCCCCCGGTCCCACCGAACTTCTCGAGGCAGTTAAGCCGCCCTCCAGTTAGCAGGTGCCTGGCTGTGGCCAGGACTTTTGGCGTGGGTGCCCAGGTATACTGGGGCTTTATGTGGTTGGTGGGGTGTGTCGTAAAGTACTCCCCGATATGTGTGGGTGCCCGGGTAAACCGGGGCTTCTGGTGCGGGTGCCCGGGTAAACCGGGCCTTTGCATGGTTGGTGGGGTGTGTCGTAAAGTACTCCCCGATATGTGTGGGTGCCCGGGTAAACCGGGGCTTTCGGCGCGGGTGCCCAGGTAAACTGGGGCTTTGTGTGGTTGGTGGGGTGTGTCGTAAAGTACTCCCCGATATGTGTGGGTGCCCGGGTAAACCGGGCCTTTGCATGGTTGGTGGGGTGTGTCGTATAGTACTCCCCGATATGTGTGGGTGCCCAGGTAAACCGGGGCTTTTTTTTGGGGTGGGTGCCCGGGTAAACCGGGGCTTCTGGTGTGGGTGCCCGGGTAAACCGGGGCTTTTTTGCCGTGGGTGCCCATAAACTGGGGCTTTCAGCTGTCTTGGGGATCTCCTGAGGGAGAAAAGGTATCATGGTTTGCCTGGGCCTGAGCCCAGGGCTTCGCAGTGGGAGCGTGTGTGTTCTCTGTCTCGAAAAGGGGGAGGAGAGAAGGTGAAGTGATGCTCGAGGTGTTTCTCTGTCCTTGGGCAGGAGGGTGTCCTTTTATAGCTGTGCTATGTAGTCGAAAATTCCCTACTCTGGAAAGGGGCGAAAAACACCAAGAAAGGGAGGGCGGAGCCCTCTGTGCGGAAGGCTAAATCCCTGGGGCAGGGAAAGATTCGTGGGTCTCTATGGTGGAGAGAAGGGTCTTGGGGATCTCCTGAGGGAGAAAAGGTATCATGGTTTGCCTGGGCCTGAGCCCAGGGCTTCGCAGTGGGAGCGTGTGTGTTCTCTGTCTCGAAAAGGGGGAGGAGAGAAGGTGAAGTGATGCTCGAGGTGTTTCTCTATCCTTGGGCAGGAGGGTGTCCTTTTATAGCTGTGCTATGTAGTCGAGAATTCCCTACTCTGGAAAAGGGGGAAACACAGCAAAAAAAAAGCTGCTCAGCCCCTCTGAGAGACATAAAAAAACAAAAAAACACCAGACCTTACCAGAGGGGGCAACTCCAACGACATAGCACACAGTTCAATTATTCAAGTTTCTACGGTATTGGTGCTGCCCTTGGGTAAACTTTGTGTTTGTTTCCACCCTGTTTGGCGTTAATGGGACTGTTTTCCACTTCCAAAATTCAACGCCAGCATGATAAGTGGGTTGAAGAATGCACCAACGACCACTCTCCAATGAATAATATATTATGTATGATATAATATCATACAAATCAAAAATGGTCTCGTAAAGACGGGAACTAGCAGTCCAAAAATCATCCACACGGTTCCATTCATCTTTTGTTTCAATGGGAAATTTTGGTGGAATTGTGTTCTCAACCACATCGGTGCACTCGGTTGCCAATACCTGGAGCCTGGGTCTCGATAAGATAAGGCATCATGAGGATCCAGGTACAGTGCAATTCCATGTGTCATTCTGTAAACTCGAAGATGTAAAGGAAAAAAAAAAAGCCTATGAACAAAGCAATGGATACAAACCGCATTTTTATAATGTGTTTACCAAGGGAAAGGAGGGTTAGACACATGACGAAGGGTATTAATCCGTAACTCAGACTCAGCATACCCGTTGTCTGATATCAGCTCGGATCAGGAGAAATTTTTTGCATAAGATTCTTCCATCATGAGAAAACTTTGTTTAAGGCTGCCATGGGATGACCTTGTAATATCTAGGTCGTGATCAACTTGGAGCTGTTCGTGAATACTGATCGCCTGGTAACTGAGGACGACGTGAAGATAGGTATCTAAATTTCCGGTTGGAACAAATAAACATTCAAGTTCAATAGATATCAGGAAATGAGCAGCTGTATCTAAATATTAAAGTACGGAAATGAAGATCTGGGGCTGCTTAACCTCTGGTAAAGCCAAAGGATTGCAGTTATGATACATCAATCAAATTTAAGGATCTTAAAGGAGAAGATGGCCTTCGGTGGACACCACTGGGCTGTGGTTCTGGAGGGGTGTGTGGGACCAGCTTGCCCTATCAAGTAGTGCCGAGACTCAAATCCAGAGAGACTCCAACCAGCAGGTCCCACCTCACCACTCAACTCAACTCACCACGGTCTGGAGAACACCCACGCCAGTCCCTCACATATTTCCTACTTTCTTTCTTTCTGCTGTATCGTCTTTCCTTACAACTACATCTTCTCTGTTGACTGCAATCGACTGCTATCCACACATCTTTCTTGAGCCTTAGCTTCCACCTCGTTTGTCTAGTATTCTAACCATCTTTGAATTTGTCCCTCTCATTTTGAAAGGCAAGTTCTCCCTCCTTCATGTTCTTGGGCGGACTTTGCTCTACGTATAAATGAATGATTGCATGCGTGTTGCTGTCGCATACGAGATCTCCTAAAAAAATATTTTTTCTATTCGTACATTATGACTAACAAGTCCTTGCACTTCCATATAGGTCACCTCTAATACCTACTCTCCAGCAGGACACTTTGTTGGTCAATATACGATTGTGTGGACGCGGACTAGAAATAATCAACTCATCTACCGCCAGTATGTCGGCCGCTGTGGGTACGGAATATCCTCATCCATCCCTTTCCCGCCCCTCCTCTTGTAGGACCCCTCTACACTTAATCCCATTCTTCCCCAGATATCCCTGTTGCAGCAATTATACATATCAATACAAAGGAAGTACAGGACTCAAATAAATATTTTGTGGGGCACAGCAGATACTAGTTACAGTTTGGTCCATGGGCGGCCCGTTAGACCTCTTCCGAAACGTCGCCTTCGTTCCCGATTGTCCGACGATTCCAATGCCGCTTTGTTTGGTCCCCCTCAACAACCAACCACTCCGCTATTCTACTTTCCCTATAACAATTATGCTGGTGATCAAGCAATCGGTGGGGCTGGTACTTCTGCCGGATTTGGTATGGGACAACATGGTACGGGAGATAATCTTCAAGATTCTTCAGATGAGGAGGATAACTCCAATGCATCTGTGTCGCGTGGGGTCGGTAGCGGGGTTTCGGGGGCTTCGGAGAACACGCCAAGTCAACCGGATTCTTATGAATGGTCAGAAAATACCAACAACAAAAAGAAAAGGAAGATACCAACGCCGGCGAATCCTGGAGGTAATAGTGGGGGTAATGGAGGAGGTGGTGGCGGTTCCCATTCATCCCCGGGGTTTTCACCCACATCCACATCTACCCCTCGAAATCGTTGGAAGTCTAGTGGGTCATCCCAGCGTTCTCCATTGTCTGCTATATCTACTGGGAGTCAGGGTTCTTTGAGAAGGGCCGGTCGACGTTATCCATCTTCTCCTTCGATAGAGACTTTTACCAAGAGACTTCCGGATGGGCGATCCTCCAGTAGTGATCCTGTCACACCTTCGAAAGTCAGTCGTCGTAATGCTGGTGCAGTAGCAGGTGTAGGACCGCCAAAACAAACTCAATTTACTTTTGTCTGCGAGTCACCAGTGTCTGCAAGCCTAGCATTTTCCTCCACAGGTAATAAATCCACGAATGCAAATACACCAGGTGATAATTCTGGGTACCCAAAATCGATGCATACTGTAGGCACTCAGACCTCCCCAAGCATATCAAATACGAATGCAAATTATCCTCCAACTCCACAACAGCCTAAAAAGAAATCCGGGCAAGCTAGGTCTGCTGCTACTTCGAGACGAGATTATGCCCTTCAGAGACGCCGCCGCCAGGAAGCTATTGGTGGGGGAAATAGTAATGGTGAAATTTGGATTTGCGAATTTTGCGAATATGAATCTATATTCGGCGAGGCTCCAGAGGCCCTTATGCGGCAGTATGAAATCAAGGACCGTAAGGAACGACGAAAACTGGCTGAGAAAAGGCGCTTGCTGGAGAAAGCAAAACAAAAGGGAAAGAAAAATTCTGGCAAAAATGGATCTGGCAAGAAAGGTGGTCATAGTAACGGTGTGCATCACGGCGCCAGTGCCGGGACTGCACCCCCACCACCCCCTCCTAGCACTACCGATTCTCAAGGCACCCAAAGCGACAATACTCCACTTGCTAGTATAACCCATACACCAGCCTTGAAGCCCCAGAGACATAGTCAACAGGTACAGACTGAGGCTTACCTGGAAGACACCAACAGTCATGTCAGTGGAGGAAGAGGAGCAAATGGGGTCGGCGGAGGAGGCGGAGGAGGCGGAGGAGCAAAAAGCGGTGGCGGGGGAGCTGGCCATGGGTCCTCATAGCAGTTGGGGCAATGGAGGTGGAACTTAGCTGCCTGCCTTCATTCCTTAATTTGGTGGGCTATTTGGCCGAGCTTTTGTTTTTGTTTCCTTCGTGGTTATCTCTTCCGGTCTTTTCTTTTCGTGTGGTTCTCAGGGCTTGGGGGTGGTGATATGGTAGAAGTTCCCGAGGCATAATTCGAGGTTTCTACTCGTTCATCCCAGTTTATGGGTCTTATTTATTTTCTTCTGATTTTTTCGTTACCCCTAATCCCCACTTATTACCTTTCTTACTCATTCATTCCTTCTTTCTGTTTCCATTCTGGATTAAAGCAAATGTTTGGTGGTTTTAATTGGTGGGCTTTGGGCTCATAACATTTGAATTCTTTCCTTCCTTCTTTTTTCCAATAAGTCGAGCTCCGACGGCTATATCTTCTTTGCTGCTTTGTTTTTCTCCTACCTGGCTAGGCCGTATCGCCTTTCGCGATATATCTTTCTAACTTACCTGTAGGTTATGAGGAGTTTGCCTTTTCTCTTTCTAATGGCTTACTCGGCGTGGGTTGGGTTCATGGGAGACAGGCAATGTATTTTGGTGGTGTTCGGAGCAGGCAAAGGTGGTGTTTTTGTAGCATATCAAGGACGTGGTATGTGGGGTGGGTTATGATACTTTGGGGATTTGCGCTGGGAAGCCTGGTATGTCTCAAGGCTAAGCAGTAGAACTGAATCTGATAACTGCAAGTCACTTCTACTCAATTATTTTACTTGCAGTAAACCCCAGTTTCTACTATATATGCCATGCCACTTACTGTATGACAGTAGCTTTAAACTTGTACCATAAAGTAATAAGACGGCTTGCGCTAAATCTATCATTGATGCCTGGGATGCCGTTCTGGGAATAATGGTTTCCGAGGTTCTACGGTACTAGGACCTAGTGTAATTATAGGGTTAGGGTACTGGTTGAGAAAAAAGTGGAAGGGGAAGAGGCTCTCGAGTTAATCCACGAACCTTCTTCTCACAAATTACCACCTCCCCATTGTATCCGAGCAACAAATACAGCGATCATAAGTCACCATCATCAATAGGTTGGTTATCACGATTCCCTTGCAATTATAAGCTAGACGTATGGTTTTACTTACCACCGGACTACCCCTCCAGCTAGCAAGCCGTTCTTTTCCCCTTGTCAACAACCCCACCACCACCACCACCACCACCACCACTACTACTACCACCAACAGTAATCCAGTGCATCAAACAAACAACCTCATATCATGGCATTCGCGGGGCAGACACCCACAATTATTGTGCTCAAGGAGGGTGAGATAGCTTCTATCCGTTTACTACTCTCCTCTAGAACCCATAAACTGACCTGCGGGGTGTTCTACTAAATAGGGACCGACGCATCACAAGGCCGTGGTCAAATAATTTCCAACATCAACGCATGTCTGGCTGTCCAAAACACCGTCAAGAGCACTCTGGGCCCCTACGGTGGTGATCTCCTATTAGTTGATGCCAACGGTAGGCAAACGATTACTAACGATGGAGCTACCGTAATGAAGGTTTATCTCCAAATCCTACTTGATCGTACCGCCACCAGTTATCTGATATTTTGGGATATAGTTATTGGACATCGTACACCCCGCTGCAAGGATATTGACCGATATCGCAAGATCGCAGGATGCCGAGGTTGGAGATGGAACTACCTCCGTGGTAGTATTAGCTGGCGAAATACTCAAAGAGAGTAGACCCTTTATTGAAGAAGGTGTCAGCTCTCAGATCATCATCAAGGGTTTCAGGACTGCTGCTAGGCTGGCGGAAAACAAGATCAAGGAGATTGCAGTGCGGATTGAGAAGGGTGATAGGCGTGATACTTTGTTAAAACTGGCTACTACCGCCATGTCTTCGAAGTTGATTAAATCTAATTCGAGCTTCTTCTCAAAGAGTATATTCACCCCCGACGAGCCGGAATATATGATTTATCTAGTGTATAGTGGCTGATAACTTATCTAGTGTGTGTTGATGCGGTTATGTCGTTGGACCAGGAATCACTGAACGAGAAACTTATTGGCATCAAGAAGGTTCCCGGTGGTGGTTTGCAAGACTCACTGTTCGTCAATGGTGTCGCGTTTAAGAAGACCGTGGGCACACCGTTCTTGTATCCAAATTGATGGCTAACTTTAGCAGTTCTCTTACGCCGGTTTCGAACAACAACCTAAATCGTTCAATAACCCAAAGATCGTATGCTTGAATGTTGAGTTAGAGCTTAGTGAGTTTACTAAATCTCAGAAATATAATATAGGGCTAACGATTGGTTGCAGAGAGTGAGAAGGACAATGCCGAAGTCCGAGTAGAGCAGGTTTCGGAATACCAGGCAATAGTAGATGCAGAATGGCAAATAATTTTCCAGAAGATGGAGGCTTTGGCCAATACCGGAGCTAAAATTGTTCTGTCAAAACTGCCCATTGGCGATCTTGCTACACAGTAAGTGAGGTGTTAGGCGATGTATAACATTGAATTACTGCTGAAATTTTCCACAGGTATTTTGCGGACCGAGATATCTTCTGTGCTGGACGAGTTGCCTCTGAAGATATGGATCGTGTTATTCAAGCTGTTGGTGGTGATATACAGTCTACTTGCTCGGATATCCGTGAGGAGCACCTCGGTAGCTGCGAACGCTTTGAAGAGCGACAGATCGGTGGTGAACGTTACAATTTCTTCGAGGGCTGCCCACAAGCGAAGACCTGCACACTCGTGCTCCGTGGAGGAGCAGAGCAATTCATTGCCGAAATGGAGCGTTCCCTCCACGATGCTATCATGATTGTCAAGAAAGCGATCAAGAATGACTATATTGTTGCCGGGGGTGGAGCTATTGAGATGGAGCTCTCTAAATACCTCCGCGAGTACTCGCGCACCATCGCTGGAAAGCAGCAATTGATCATCGGAGCTTTCGCAAAGGCTCTTGAGATCATCCCGAGACAACTATGCGACAACGCCGGTTTTGATGCCACGGATATCCTCAACAAGCTTCGCATGCGTCATGGCAAAGGCGAGACATGGGCTGGTGTGGATATCGTCAACGAGGGCATTGCTAATAATCTGGAAAAGTTTGTCTGGGAGCCTACTGCGGTTAAGATCAATGCTATACAGGCAGCGACTGAGGCTGCATGCTTAATCTTATCGGTTGATGAGACCGTCAAGAACCAGGAATCAGAGCAGCCACAAAGTGGACCTCCGGTATGTTACAATCTTTCATCGGATGATTACATGAATGCTAACCAGATTATAGATGCCTCGTGGAGCAGCTCAACGAGCTTTGAGGGGAAGGGGAAGGGGAATGCCCAGACGGTAAATGGCCATAGATTATTCCAGAGGGAGTAGTGATGAGTGGTATGCATTTACACGGGGACATTGGAAAATGGATGTGTTCATAGATAAAAGCAAACCATTACCTCACGATCTAAGGCCTCATCTGATCTTGCAAAGACGTGTAACTGTATTTTGCGTGGAGAAATTTGTTCCACCAGTCCGTTCGCTTGATTGATATATTACACATAACTGTATCGAAAACACCCATGGCCAAATTTGCTGGGCAGAGGCATTCATGTATCATTTTTATCATCAGAAGCCCATCCATCAAACCAATTCCAATTCACTGATGCCATCCGAAGAATGTAGGAGGAAAAAAAGAAAAAGAAAAAAAGAGAACGAAACATATAAGCCGGCCCTTCCTTCCCAGGATCATTACCAACCTACGACTATCCAAACTATAGACTCTGTATCAACGAAACATTATCCCCCTTGAGCAATATCTGACCTAATTCCCCGCATCATCATCATCATCATCATCCTCGTCAGCTTCAAATCATCATCACCACCGGGAATCATGGAAGAAGAAAAAAGAAAAAAAAGGACAAACAAACCCAACTCCCTCCGACTCTCCTCCTCATCTTTAGTCTTGAGCTTAACCTCTACCGCATCGTCAATGACAAGATTCATGAACTCGTCGAAGCCCTGCGAAGATAGAACCGCACCCGTTAGCGAAGTGAAGATGGGAAGAGGGGAGGGGGGGAGGGGGGTTACTCTGATCTTCCCCTCGATGCGAATGGCTAATTGCTCGTAGAGCCATATTTGAACTGTTGCGTGCGATTGCAGGAGTTTGAAGATGAAGTTTATTGGTGGGAGGAGGACGCGTCGGCCGCCGCCACCGCCTCGGGATGCCATTGTTTTTTATTTTTATTTTTTTTGGGGGGGGGGTGGTGGTGTTTGTGGTAGGTAAGGTGGTGGTGGGAAGTTGTTTGGTGGGTGGTGGGTGCTTGGGTACAGTAGGTATGGTAGGTAGGTTAAGGTGGATGGTGGTGAGGTTGTTGCCGGTTGCTTTTGCTTTGTGGAAGGTTGGTGGGGATTATGTCAGCGGATGGATGGATGGGTGGGAAGGGTGCCAAGGGACATGGGGGATCACTCGGGGATTGACTTGTATGTATGAGAAATCGCCGGAAGGAAAAGTGGTGAAGTAAACTCTGATTTTTTATATTTTTTTTGGTTCTATGGAGATTTTTAAGATAATGTGCTGTATGTAGCCTTTGTGTGATGCCACCCAGCCTGAGCAATAGATTGAACTCTGAGAGGAAGTATAGAAAGGTTTCACCGTTGGAGATTTATGGAAACCATCGCAAACACAAACACAAACTTCTCCGGATAAAGCAGTGAAAATAGCAGAAGGGGAAGGGAAGGGGTGTTGCTTACATAATTTTGTCTTTCTGCTCAAACCTTGACCATATCGCTCATAATCACCCGCATCTGTTGGAGAATTTGTTTGTTGATCATCATCATCATCCACTTCCACTGGTGTAGTAGATTCCTGCTGTCCTGCGAAACTTTTGTCAGTATTCTTCTAGCCGTTTATCAGATACCCCTTCTTTCTTTCCTCCTCTCTTGGCACCTGATCCGTTGGTGGTATAGATGGTGTACTGATTGCTTTTGCTGTATTCTGAGCTGCTCTTTGGAGAGCATATCTGACAAGTCTGTAGTATTGAATCTTCCATCTATCTTAAAAATATTTGTTTGCTCTGATATCAAGTCAGCCATCACCTATCAGGGAGAGCAAGAGGGTGCAACACGAACATAGTATACCGAGAATCTAAAGTTGGTACCCGAATCTATGATATGTTGGACTTCTTGAAATTGTTAGCAAAAATTCAAAGCAAAATTGAGCAAAATCAAAGATGTGGTGAATTGTGCTTGTGTTTGCGATGGTGGAGGGAGAGATGGTTGTTGTGGGGGAGGGGGTGGGGAAAGGTGGAGGGAAGCTGCTTTATATAGGCCGAGCGGTCAAAAGTACTGTACTGGGAACTTTCTAGAGAGGGAGTGGGGTTTGAAATCAAGAACGTAGTTAAGGGCTCTGGCGCTAAACAAACATTTTTATGGTTTGTAGATAGGGTTGGAACGGTGGAGGAAATCATTTGCTATTGCTCAACTGATTAGAAGATGGTATTCTAAAAATGCCTCTAAGTGGCAGTTTGTGGTCGTTTGTAGGCTTTTGGGGCATGAAAGTAGTATCATATGCTATCCAGACATAGCACTCGTACATGTTGCTGCAGTGTTTTTTTTGCAACGCTGCCGCCTGTATAATACCGCAAACAATTAAATTAGTTGATAGGGTGCCGAGCACGAGAGGGTAGCAAGCACTGCCACTTCATTCCCTTAGAGGATATATCGTATCATACCCAAACTGAATAGAAAGCTGATTCTTTCGCATATCTCCCTAGTACCTAGTCCGTGGACTTTGTGAATGAAAAAAAAAATGAAAAATCACCAGAGGAAACGGTTAAATATGAACCTCATGTGAATCATTTATTAAATGTATCTATCGACTACATGAAGGATACTATGTTTCTAACCGGTGGAAAAACAAAACCCCCGCCACATGTATTATAAATGCTTTCAGGAGAGATCATAAATGTGCATTCGTAACAATTCCAATGTACTTGTTGAAGCGCAACTTGCGGCGAGCCATCGTCCCGGTGGTGTCCAAACCAAGATCCAAAAGGAGCTGATCGATCGCTGGACCTACATTGCTCTGTTTAGATTAAATCTGTCTTTGTAGAACTTTAGAGTCTAGACACTTACCAGTTCTGGTTCTTGGGAAATTAGGAACCAATTGACCATTTACACCATAGAGTGTCTCCAGAACCATCCCACCATTAGACACTCTGCTGTTGACAACTCGAGCAAAACTGTTTTTGTTTCTAAGATCAGCAGCACCGTGACTGTTAGTTACTTTACTATTAATTACTAATGAAAATCTACAACGCAAACATACCCGCGAGGAGCCTCCTCCAAGAAATTCTCATATCCTTGCTGGATCTGCTCCTGAATCTGCTGCATTTGCTGGCCTTGCTGCTGCATTTGCCGGATTTGCTGTTGGATCTGCTGGGTTTGCTGGATCTGCTACTGAATCTGCTGGATCTGCTGCATTTGCCGTTGAATCCGCTGTTGAATCTGCTGGGTTTGCTGAATCTGCTGAATCTGTAGCCCGACCCCAAGTTGCTCAAGAGCATCTGCCATAGGAACTAAGGTTTGAATTAGGGGCTGTTGTCAATTAATATTGGGAAATGATTTTTATTGGTGAAACTTGAAAGATTGGTTTTGGGTTGTGTGTGCCAGTGGGAGAAAAATGTTGTGGGAGAAAAATGTTGTGGGAGAAAACTGGGAGAAAACTGGTATGAAATGATCAGAGTACTGTCCCTTAAATAAGGCAAACTGTGTGGCTAACGTAAGCTTCTCTTGAACCCCCCTTCCCCCCCCACCATAAAACACATGACAACGAACGCTAGTGCGGTGACTTTTCTGAGCGTGTTTCTTCGAAACATACTCGCGTTCATTTCTGCTTTTTTTTTTTCCACTATATTACCATAAGTTACTTTGAGCCTACAGCGTGCCTACATAGGCAACGGGCGATTCAGAGATTCCTGTCTAATTCAATCATTTTATATCACTCGACCGATCGGAGGGTGGTACTCCCAAGTGCCTCACAGCGGTAGTTCGAGGCCATAAAGAGGCTCCTGGAGTCGGGTTTTCCTCTCCCAACTAGACATTTTGTATGCCTTTTGCACACGACCAACCCCCGCAAATGTTGTATAATCTTTCGTATAACTGACCTAAGATATAGGACATATCCTTCCACCCACTCAAAATTACTACCCACCTCCCGGACAACTGCTTTTCTCTATCTACTCCAAGAAAACCCAAGATTTTCTAGAGTTTACACCTTAACTTTGTTTTGTTGTTGGTTCTCTATCGATCCAAGGATTGATACAGTATTTGCGAAAGCTAATGTGGTCGGCGGTTGGTATATTCCTTGTTGAGGTGGTTTTTTTGAGACCCGTTTGGGCATTTCATAGTAGATGTCTCGGTTTGAAGCTCTTTTAATTTATTTCCAGATATGGAAGGATACTTTCCAGATATCGTTATTTCCTTAGCATGATCTTCTAAGAGCACATGATAGACTACCGGTAGGGTTGTACTGAAGCTTGGTGTACTGTACGTGCCAGTATATATCATACTTAGGTAGAGTTGACTCCCACCTCGCTCTAGGATATATTCCCACCACTCGATAGACAGAGACAGCACGGATTAGCGACAAAGAGGAGATAAATAACGGACAGCCACAAGGTAACTCTGTTTAATGTCACATTATCTCTCTAACTGGCTAAAGCCACGATAATATAGAAAAGGGGATAAACATAACATGTTCAGGCTCCTCGAGCAGCTAGCCAATAGTCAAGGCTGTTCCCAGACATCTTGGTCTCTTTACGGGCACCTCATGTTGGATATATAGCGTGAAACTCCCTTACACTGCCCCTCCGAGCTACAATACGATTGCTCGACGCCTCTCAGATGTCGTCGATCCGTAGGTTTATCTCGCCTGCAAGCGCCAGCAAGATGCTAGAAATCCTGGTGAACTTGTCGTCATTCACGACATCGGCAGAGATCCAGATGGTTATGATGTCTTGAACGCGGATATCAAGCACAAAACATTGGAAACGATAATTGCCGAAGAACTGGACATTCCTTACCTTTCGAAAGCGACATAATCTCAGGTTAAAGAGGTGGTCGAAGTGGGTGGCGGTTATATCTATGGATCGAAGTTTAAGGCTATAGTTCCATTCGTTGTTGCTCATAAAGGTGAGGTACATTGGGCCTTTTTCATCTTGGACAGCAAAGTCCTATTGACGTATCTTTCGGCTCAGGTGAGTGCTAGTATAACCCGCGTACTTCCATATATGAGGGAGGA
This sequence comes from Choiromyces venosus 120613-1, assembly GCA_003788595.2. Taxonomy (NCBI): domain Eukaryota; kingdom Fungi; phylum Ascomycota; class Pezizomycetes; order Pezizales; family Tuberaceae; genus Choiromyces; species Choiromyces venosus. The sequence goes on from ML120354.1 coordinate 1,290,195, forward strand.
AGTCCAGTCATCTAACTAGTCTAGGCGACCAAACTTTTCGGTGTTCGGGAAGGACACCCAATAATTGTCGCGATCGGTGGGCATCCTAAGGAAGTTTATATGTCGCCGTTGAACTTCCATTTTTACGATCTCAATCCCCTCGGCACCAACTTTTGTGATATACACGGTTCTACCTGGCGTATCGCTATGCGAAAGGCAGAGTGAAATTTCTCTTCAATGGAGTTTGGGAGATTGCGCCAAAGTCCAAGCTGTAGTATACGGTTTTTGTGGTAAGTGTGAGCAGGCAAGGGCGGAGGAGAGGAATTTCGGACCCCAATCGTAAAATATCACTCGGGGAAGAGTGCCAGGTGAGTTTGCATTGCGGAATTTATCCCATCCTTATCATATATTACACCCCTCTCCGTAAATTTCTGGCTGACGGAAAGGCACTGTGGCAAGGGTTTGTGTTCCAAAACAATAAATACATATTGCTACCTGCTCCCATTCAGAGTACAAACCGTTCAAGTTGAAGTGCTAGTTACTTGAATTGTTTGCAAACACTGGGTTTTATTGGGGGTGATATAGATAGAGGTCCTGGGTTACATATCAAATAATTGAACTCGCTGGCTTTGGGATCTTATAGTATTGATATGCGTGGTTGGGAAAGAATTCGAGAATTATAACGTTTCTGTAAAACAAGACCTCTCCCATACCTATCGGGTTGGTGCCCGTAATTCTAGTTGAAAACTCCAGGAAATCTTATCACTTTCCCGTCAGTCGCGTTGGCGTGGCTGCCTATCAAGGCCTATTGACCCATACTTTTTTGAACTCGCTGAACTTGAGCTCACGCCATGTGGGAGAGGTAGTTCCATTTCGGAGTTTGATGGACGAGAATTTGAGAGGGATATGTTAGTTTTATCATAATACTCCCCATCACCCCCCATCACTCGAAACCCCTACCGTACTCTCACCGTGACCCTACTAAACAAGCATCGCATCAATCTAACCACGCTACACAAATACCCCACAAACCACCCACGTACCCACCGCCCCTGCCATCCCATCCAAATAACCATCTTACTTTTTTTTTTCTTCTCGTCCTCCGAGTAGAAAACGGTTAGGTTAGTTAGTCCACAAGTTACAGGCTCGGAACGCACAACCCGAGCAGACCCCAAGCCCCACGTACCGGTGTGGAGGAGGGTTAGATTTGGCCCTGTTTGTGGGTTACTTTGTGACATTTCGACCCTCTTGTATTTCCTATTTGGGAAATGCTTGGCACTAGTTATTTTACTGGATATAGTCATAGATGCTTCCTTTCAGTTAGACAACAACAACCACCCCCCTCGACAACTACTGTACTCGTGCTTCTCTGCCAAGTATTGGTTTCCCCATTTGTCGTAGTGGGCATAAATCGGTTGTTTTCCGCAAAAGTGGTATAGTGGGTGGCTAACAATATGTCGCCACTTGAGAGGTATGTATCAGACACTACTGAAGACCTTATGGCGATACCATTGGGGGAAAATTCATCAAATTCAACTCACAATGCCTGGAGGAAAAAGTCTTTCAACATCAGTACGAGCAGCAATTGTTTCCCTGCATGTTTGCGCCAGGATGACTTTTGATCAGGTAGCTGTTTCTTTGCAGATTAATAAGGAAACAGTTCGACAAACCTATAAGAGAATTGAGGTAAGTAGGCAATTACAATACTTACCATGACTGTGGGAATAAAGACGTTTTGTGAAGATTAGAGATCTAACTAGACAATATATAAGTAGGAGCGCTCTCCTCATGCACGAAGCATACAGGCTATGCTCGCAACGGTTGAATCAGGGGACAAAATTCGTGAAATGCCAGCAGTACTGCAAAAATATCCACTGGGGTCAGATGAATCCGAGAAAATGAAAGCCCTTGCCTTGCAGGATAATGATCATCGCCTTCGTACATTTCCTGAAATTGCCCAAGAAGCCGAAGTAGATATCTCGCCAGCTACTGCATATCGAATGATGAATAAACATCACAATTTATTCTGCTATAAATGGAGGTCAAAACCACCACTGGATGCCCAAAATAAATTAGATCGCTTGGCACTCGTGGATTGGGGGTTAGCACAGCCTATTGAGTCATTCGTTTTTAGTGACGAGATGATATTTGAGGTTGGCTCACCTCGAAGACTTCGAAATATCACATGGCAAAAGGGTGAGGATCCTTACGCATCGGCAACACCAGATAAGAAAAAATCTGGGTTCAGCATAATGGTTTCGGGTAGTATTGCATTGGGATTTAAGGGACCATTATGGGTATGGGTGAAAGAAAGTCCTGAGGAGCAAGCAGCAAACAATCAACAACTACAAAGAGAAAACAATGAGCGAGAACAACGAGTAGCTCTACGAAGACTTAATGCTACGATTCCTGGTACCGAAGAGTACCTCTATTTGCAGGCACTTAATCGGAACATTGCAGAATACAATGCGAACTGCAGCCCACATGAGCCCCATCGTATACCTCGCCGCCCATTCTGGGAGTTTGGCGAGAAGATACAGAAGCGGAGTTCGGGAGGAGGTTTAGATTGGTTTTTATACCAAGAGTCAATTTTACACCAGCGCCTCTATCCATTTATTGAAGCAATTCAGACACAGACTGGACGACACTGTTGGTTAGTTGAGGACAATGCTGGCAATCACACTCTTGCTGCAAAGATGGATCTCCAGGAAGCAGCAGCTCGAAACATCCATCGTATACCAAAATGGCCGACCAATTCTCCAGACCTGAACGAGATTGAACCATGTTGGAATTATCTGAAGGATGCAATGATGGAGTATAATTTTGCTGGAGTGGGTGAACAAACTAGGCAAGAGGTGATAGATGCCCTCAGACTGGAATGGGAGCGTATGCCACAGGAGTTAATTGATCACTTTTGTATGAATTTTCATTTGAATCTCTTACAAGTCCGAGCATGGGGAGGTGATAATAAGTTCAACGCCTGATTTTTATTCTCTTTTACCATAGATATAATCTTCAAATAAGTGTCAATATAGTGTTCGTTCAGCTATAAGAGTACTTATGCAAGATTTAGACTTCCCAGCAACCTCCTACTTGCCACCCACTATACCACTTTTGCGGAAAACAACCGATTTATGCCCACTACGACAAATGGGGAAACCAATATTTGGCAGAGGAGCACGAGTACCAGGGTGTAAGGGTAAGTGATCGGAACGAAAGTGATTGGCAGAGCTTGCTGAAGAAGTTAGAAAACAAGGAAATACTGCAGGAAACCCTAACCCAGTCCTGGTTGTATTGAAGAATAATTGCTACTGCCTACCAATAATCTAAAGATGACCATCATCATTGCCACTACAATGAAGACAAAGGGAACCAGAAGTCAGCATTTCCCAAATGACAACAAACGCCAAGAAACAACTCAGGATGAACAACTTCGGATTATTACCTTGTGAGATGAGGCAAGGATGAAGTGGAAATATATTGCAGCTCTAGTTAATATCAAGCTGAGTACTTGCCATGATATCTATGCCCGCTTGAAGGTTGATAATACACCAATAAACTAACATCAAACCTGTTGACCACCATTTTTGATGAGGCTGAGAAAGAGAAACTTTGTCTCTTCATCACTCAGGATAAGAGAACATGACGGTTAGGATGGGAGAATCTGTTAACTGAGTTAGGATATGCCTGCTGTTATGGGGTAGTCCAACCGTAGATAGGGCTGGTAGGTCTAGGCCATAAGTTTCTTGAAATAAGGTAAGGTAGGATAAAA
>ML120354.1:1295570-1308827 GCA_003788595.2 Choiromyces venosus 120613-1
AATTAGGGGAAACATTTGGGTGGATCAAGGATATTGAGGTGATTATTAGAGCTGTAAAGGCAATTTGGGATTCAATTGAGATTAGCTGTTTAGATGGCTTAATCCATAGTATGCCAGAATGCCTTGAAGCTGTGATAGCAGCAGGCGGTATGGCGACAGCATATTAGAAAAGAAAAAAAAAAATTTAGAATAGGAAATGATCTGCATTCCGATCACTTTTTTCCTCATGTTAAATTTGAATTCTAATTGGTTGCACGCTGAGATCTCATGATAATGGTTGGTCGAATTAGTGGTTTTCCGATCACTTTCCTCCCCACCCTGGTACAGGTTGGGCAAGCAAATATTTTTATCTCAACCTGGTTCTGTTCACTCTATTTTTCCTCACAGCAAATTCCTCTACCATTATTTCCCAAGATACGAAGGTCGATAAATCCAAGGAAACGACAGGTCCCGCAAAGTCGCCACACCATCCCCCCAGGAAGCGAGAGTATAAAGAAGCCTTCCACACCGGTAACATGAATAAGACATGACAGCTTACCCGTTTTTGAGCTGTGGGTAGGGGTTCTATGGTATAGCACAGGAGGGAGATTAAACACTTTTCTGCTTTGCTGCGCTGACTGGGTTTACTTGGGCTGGGGGGGGGGGGGCATTTTAGGCGACAAATACTGCGATAGAGCTGGCTATGATACAGTTCGTGTGAAGTTATCTGCTCCTCCTATAGTTTCATAGGGTACTTCCACTCGTCCATATAACAATCCTCGAGACCCCAGCCATTGACAACAGAACAAACTTACCTATAAAGCTGAAGATAAGTCTTATCAACCCCAGCTAGCGTAATAGGGCGCTCAGACACGATTAAAACCCCCACACCGAGTAAGTTAAGTCCTACACAGAAATAGCAAGATATACAACACCAAGCACCGTATTCGACATTCTGCAATATTATTTATTCCACCCTATATCATCTACTCGATGCCTTTTTTTTTTTTTAAAGTGCCCCGAACGTGAGTTACGTATCTCGGGGGTTCCAAGTTACGGCAACTCCCCCCAAAGTCTGGTGCACTGAAACTACCAATTATAGCACAAGTGAATCACTTATTTTTCTCCCATTCCGGAGACTTTAAAAAAACGTCGAGTACTAGTACATTATAACCACATGAACTTAGACTTACATAATATAATTCACCCACAAGTACTGGTTTTGGATAAAGCAATAGATGCACAAGTTAACCTGCATAAATTTATTATTATTATGCATGCAGTTATTCTCCGGACATGCTTCACAGATACTTGGGCAGTATAGTACCATATCCATGGCCTTGGGCCTGCCTGCCTTCTGTTAAATTACCCAGCACTCATATCAACGCGTACGAGTAAACCTCCAAAAGCTTGGACGGGCGAGCTGCACTGCACTTTCTTTCAGAACTCAAGGGCGTATTGGCAAAGCAAACAATATGATTGGGGATGGAAACGAAGATGATGGTCTATAAATATTACCAAAGTGCCAGTATTCGCAGCAGGAAAATGCATTAATCGGAGGAAAGTGCTCAATTATACGACGACGAAGGTGGTAGTTTATTATATCAGGTTCAATGTGCGATTCTGCGCATACTGTATCTTCGGCGTGAAACCTCGGTCTGTGCTGTATGAAGCGTGCATAAACTCGTAATCCGGTGCATCTATCATACTGCGACTGCGAGTAAAAGCACCATACAGTTCCTGAACGCAATATTGTTGTTGTTGTGAAGCCTCACGATAATATGATGCTCTCGTGCTGTTATTTCTATGACACGAACCTCCATACCGGTATCCGACCCTACCCATCTGCACTAACCACCTCACCAGCCAGACACCTACGAGTACGATACGGTAGGCAACGCGCTCAACCACGCTTATCACCACGCAACCACACCTCCCTCCCTCCCCCAGTCCTCCGGTACCGGTACCCCACCCTACCCTATCTCACCGTACCTCCAGTACGTAGGAGCTCCCACACCCCCAACCAGCCAACTCAACCCAAACCCCCCAACAAACCTCGATCAAGGCAGCAAAGCGCTTGAAAGCAGGGTCAAAGCCCTCTCCTAACCTTGCTTCACCCAACCATCCAACCGCCACAAACAAACAACAACAAATCACCAGCCATCCGCTGCGCGGGATTCTTCTCCTTTTTGAACAAAAACTAACTAACCCATCTTAGAAGGGAATATGATACTTGTAGAAGTAGATTACTGTATGATACGGGCTTTCTGACCGACTGGCCAACCAACCGGGCATTTTCGCTATCACTGTAGGGGGTTTACCCACAGAGTCATATAGATCGTGGCTGTGTCGCAATGGGATGGGATGGAATCCCTTAGACCGTTTTCAAGCACTAGTGCTAGGGATGGGTTAGGTGAGTAGGGGAGGTGATAGGTGGGACAATAGCTAGAAAGAGTTAAGTTGGCAATAGTGATGATGATTATAATGTAATTTAACCTTTTGGTCCAATATGAGACTTGAATATAGTCAATAAGCCTGCCAATCCTAAGTCAAATGTTCAAGGACAAATGGAAGAATGAACATGTGAGTGCATTGGGAAACAAACCTGCAAATGCGCTGGGAAAACAAGTCTGTGAACACATCAGAGAATGAACCTGTGAATGTACTAGGGAATGCACTAGGCAATGAACCTGTAAATGCACTGGGGAGTGAACCTCTGAATACACTAGTAAAGGACCCAGAAGACAAATGATAAAGACTATAGGAATGATAGCAGTAAGGATGAGATTAAGTTTGATGGAAGAGGCCAGCAGCTAGGTGAATGGCAGATTGCTAATATATAGAAAACCAAGATATCATTGACCATGAGAAAGTACCTAACCCTAGGGTAGAGCAGTGAGAACTTTGTTAACTATAGAACCTCCTCCCCCTATACTATAGGTACAGCCTTATCAGTATACTCAACCATACTATAATTGAGTTCTGCACCTATCTGTACTGTTTTCTGACCATTATAATCCTATCTATAATCTCAAACTAAAGTCAATTCATCTACTTAACTTTTTTATGCTTTTCTTTGATAGCAGAACCTTCGAAAGTTTTTCATATAATACAAATCTATATACAAGAGAAAAGGGAGTAGGAAGAGAAGGTTGTCAAAGGTAGTGCCTAATGAAGGAAGCAGAGGTGATGATTTTTGTTGGTCTTATTATTTATATAGGAATATATCATTCTAGTTCTATGTTAGACTATTAGAGAAAGGATGGACTTGATCCACTTTAAAATATATTTTCCTATACCTGTTTTCACTAGTACTTATATGCTAATATTTCTTTATTATTAATAGTATATGAGTAGCTAAAATATACAGAATTTCATACTATATATTCCAGCTCTACTCTAAATAATTAAAGCAATACTTTTATATTTCCCAACCTATTCAGCACCTATTAGGAAGATAGTTGTTTAAGAAGCTAGAGCTACTATCATCCAACCAGCAGTATCAATATCAGTAATATTGCATACTAGCTACTGAGGTAGTAGTTGATGAAATGATGATACAGTTTGTAGGCTATTCAGTATATACTATATAAATATCTAATAAACCTATCCTAGAGGGGTTCATAGTCCCAGTATTATAAACCTGGCATGGTTTGTAATGGTTTCACATAACATACAATTATATATTATAGTATTTCATTTGTTAAAGGTTTTGCACATGACTCAGTTGAGTCATATGAGGTTATGTTTTCACACTATAGCTCACATATGAGTTATAGGATCTCACATGACTCATAGTTGTGAGTCATAGTTGTTTATATTTGAATTTGATTGGTATGTTGATTGTTGACTCATATGTGCGCATATAAGTCATAAGGATTAAGAGGCATGACTTTGTTTATACGAGTCATGAGGTTTCATACATAACTCCTTTAAGGTCATGGGATATTTCCACATGACCAAGTATGGTCATGAGATTATATGTTATGCGAGTGTATGAGTCACAGTTGTGACTCATTTAATTTGTAAGCAGGTTGCTGGAAGAACTATATAAGGAGGTCAGTAGGACCTGATAGTTAGTTCTTCACGCAATCACCTAAGTTATTTCCTATCTTATAAGTTATCAATAAAACACCTTTACGCTCTTTAGCTATAAAGACAATTATCACAAAGAAGGAATATGACTAATACTAGTTGGCACTATAAAGACTTAGTATTGGCAATGGTCAATATCTAAGATATAGCATAAGACAGCAAAGTATTAGAACTCCTGAGGAAAAGAGAAGTCGAGGTAAGTATTTCCCTGACTAATAGAAGAAAACAGAAGTCATTGCTGGTTGCGAGATATAAGCTAGGAGAGATCTTATAGTCGATTGTAACATTTGGTTGCATCTCTAAGCAATACCCAATAACAATACAGATTTCAGATATGATGATCAGTCCTTAGAACTTCCAGAGGTCGCACAAGAACTTGCGAGGACAGCTTCGGAAAGGGGGAGAATACCAAGTCTAGTTATATCAGAAGAATCATCACATAACGAATCTTCAAGCAAAGAAGAGAGAGAAGAGATAATGTCAAATACTGGACAAGCACAAGGCTCGGGACAGGCCACAAACCCAAGACCAAATCCACCCTCAGTAGAAGAAGAAGAACCACTTGGACAATTAGCTTAAGTACTATTGGCAATGAACAGCTCGAAGCTGAAGGTTAAACCATCATGTATCTACATGGGAGAATGATGAGAGCTTAGGAGCTAGCTAGCGGAACTACAAATCTACTTCCAAGCAGTAAGATGGGCACAGGAATACAATGAAGAAAAGATCACCTATGTGTCCAGCCTATTAAGGAAAGAAGCAAGTACATGGCTCACACCCTATATGGAAGGAATCAGAACAACAACCAGGAACAACTGGGAAGAATTTAAGGTGGCAATCAAAATCCAATTCAGGGAAATCAATCTGAAAGGGACCGCAAGGATACAGCTCAAAAACATGACTCAAGGAAACCAAACCATGATGGAATACTGGAACAAATTCAAACTGGTACTAAGAGAAGCAGAACTAGATGACATGATAGCAGGAGAGTAGCTATACATAAGCATGAACCCAAAATTGCAAGAAGAATTTGACCACTATGATCAGACAATTATGGCAGTTGAAGAATTAGCAATATGAGCCATAAACAAAGAAATCAGACTAGCCACACTCAGAAATCTACACCAAATAAAGAAAGCCAAGATAGAGACATACGACACTCCAAGAAACCATGATGGCACCTTTAAGGTGGCATCCAAAGAAACTCCATGAGGGGATCCTATGGACCTGGATGCCACAAACCAAAGAAGGTAACAAAGGTTACCCCAGGAGGAGTAGAAAAAATGCATAAAAGAAGGATTATACTATCAATGTAGGAGGAAGGGACATATGGCAAAAGATTGTCAAGCCCAAAAAACCAATACCAACAAATCTAAGATCAGAGGAATGGAGGTAGAGAAGGAACAAGAAGAGGCTTTAAATGACAAAAGTCCCCAGGAATAGGTGGTCCCAGAGACAACATAACAAAACCCATCAAAAAAAGGATGACGTCCCCAGGAAAGGATAGACTAGGGGACGACAAGACGAAAACTATTAAAATAGCACACCTCCACTCAGTAATCATGAACAAAGAATTACAAAACCCTGAATCAGACCATATTATGGTCAAAGTACAACTCCATAATGGACAACAGCAAATATTGACAAATGCAATGATAGATTCAGGGGCAACTGAAGATTTTATAGACCACAACTTCGCTATAAGCCATCACTTACCCCTGATAAAGATCGAAAAACTAAGAGAGATATACATAGTAGATGGAACTGTATCAGATGCAGGACTAATCACCCATGTTACAGAAATCCCTATGGACATCAGAAGCCATAAAGAGAAAGTGACTTTCCTAGTAGCAAACCTTGTCAAACACAAAGCCATCCTTGGCATAACATGGTTAAAAGATCACAACTCAAGGATCAACTGAAGAGAAGAAGAAATCACCTTCGATAGTGATAGGTGTAAGGCAGTATGCCTTGATGCATCCCCGATGGTATATGCAGTACCAGAAAAGGAAGCAATTCAAGAAAATCTCAAAAGTTAGATTCTAAGGATAAGCACTAAAGAAGGATCCAACTATGAAGTTGTGGTTAAAAAGCTGAGAGAGGAAGCAAAGATACCTATGAAAGGTTCATGAAAGCCTGCAGGCAGTGATCTGTTCAGCATCGAAGGAGCCATAATTCTAGCAAGAGGACAAAAGTTCCTTGGAACAGGAATTTCAATGGGACTTTCAGAGAACACCTATGCCCATATCATACCTAGAAGTAGCTTAGCAAGCAAAAACAGCCTTACTATTAACGCTGGAATGATAGATACGGACTATACAGGAGAGATCTGGGTCCTATTGGCAAACCTGTCAGAAGTGGATTATGAGGTCCATAAAGGGGATAGGATTGACCAGATAATTATCGAAAAAATAGTCTCAATACCCTTCAAGGAAGTACAATAACTTCAACCCACAGAAAGGAGTGACCAAGGATTCAGCAGCTTAGACCACCAAAAGAAAGAACCAACTCAGGACAAGAAAAAGCTATCAGTAGCTTTTATCTCAGCACAAGCATTCGGCAGGATGCACAAAAAAGGAGAAACTACTGGAATCCTAAAGTGGAACAATGCAAGACTTATGCTAGTAGCTACAACAATCAGTACCGAGCTAGCCTTGCAAAAACAAGGGAAAATTGGAAAAGAAACCTTAAAGCAAATAGTGCCTAAGGAATATCACAACTTCTTAGACATATTTGAAGAAAAAAAAAGAATCGCGCTACCACCACATCTGGCAGCAGACTACAAGATCGAAACAGAAGCACTGCTACCATTCATGAAGCTCTACTTCTTAAGAGGGGAAGAACTTAAGGAACTCAGAGAATACCTGGAAAAGAATCGAGAAAGATGATGGATAAGACCTTTGTCCTCATCAGCAGGAGCACCCATACTCGTCATCAAGAAAAAAGATGGGGGCTTAAGTCTCTGCATGGACTACAGAGGCATAAACACAGTATCAAAAAAAGACCGATATCCGTTACCGTTGATAAGCGAAGCCTTGAATTAACTGCAAACGGCAAAATATTTCAGCAAATTCGACATCAAGGACCCATACCAACATATACGAATTGCCAAAGGAGATGAATAGAAGACAGTATTCAGGACACAATATAGACTATATGAATATATAGTCATGCCATTCGGATTAGCCAATGCACTGGCAACCTTTCGATGATGGGTCAATAATGCACTCAGCAAATACTTGGATGTCAACTGCATAGCTTACCTGTATGACCTATTAGTATATTTGGATACTATGGAACAACACCGAAAGGATGTAACCATGATACTAATGAAGCTCAAGGAAATTGGAGTTCACTTGAAACCCACAAAATGTGAATTCCATAAAGAAGAAACTGAATACCTAGGTGTTATGGGGTAGTCCAACTGTAGATAGGGCCGGTAGGTCTAGGCCGTAAGCTTCTTGAAATAAGGTAAAGTAGGATAAAACGAAGATCGTTAAGGTAGGCTCGTATTTCCCGAAGTATTTATAAAGGATATGTGTAATAATAGTTTTTTCAAGAGTAAGGTAATAAATATATTAATAAGATCTCTTCTCCATTGCTTGATGTTTCTGATAGCTGGGAGTACCTTGATATTTATATTCCGCGTCTGGGTTATCGCGGGCTACAACCAACTCCCATACTATCTAAGTACCTCCATCAAAAACCTCTTAAATTTCTTAAGTGCGAACACCTTTGACCCTGAGAATATTTGCCTTGCTTAGCTTTGATCTCTTCGAACTCCTATTGTTTCTGGGGGGTGTGAACACCCCTCCAGTAGGTAGCCTTCGATCTCTCCACTATATGAACTTAATTTGAGTATGCCACCCTAATGGCAACTATACCAATTGTTCTGCCTCAAAACATAAAGTGATCAGCTTTAATGAATGAGCGCGGCCATTGTGTTGCATATTGATGCATCACAAGGCCCATCGGATATATAGGGTTTTTTGCTCTGGATCGAGCCAATAGCTTATCCAGCGAAAACCTCTCATACCGATTCTCGAGTAGGCCCTCTTGGGGCACTACTTCTTTCAGTAGCAAAAGGCTCGGCTCTATGGCTACCTGTCGGTGCCATAGGCTCACGATATTCGGCCACTAAGGTTTCTTCCCAAATCGTCCCATCACTTATTAGCCATAATATTTAACTGTTAATGTACAAGGTAATAGCTTGCTCAAAACTTAACCAAATTCCTCCGAGTCACTTCCCATGAGTCGCCAAAGGTGCCCTCTCATATATCCTACGGACAGCATCCGGTCGGACGGACGGCGACGACGTATATGGTGTTATGCTGAAGGTGCCATTTATTGTGGCTAAAGTGTCGGGACGCAACTCGGCCGTAATACCGTAATGACGCCCGGTCCCTACATGGGGGCTGCAGGGGTATGGTAGAAATAATCCTATGTAAAGGCCGGGTAACTTTGGCCCTTTTTTCCATATGCCTAACAGTAGCTCCCCCTCCCAAGACTTCGTCTCGAACGTCTTCTAAAAATAAATAAAAAATAAAATAAAAAAATAAAATAAAAAATAAAAATTAAAACTTTTCCATGGGAACTCAACATGGTAGGGTAAAAAAACTTTTGTGCGTTTGCTTGGCCACACAAAAGAAAATCTTGCCACCTTATTCCACTCCTGCCCGTCCTGGCATTTCGGGATTCAATCTATGAAATTCCATCACTAATTCCTCAGCACGCTCTAGGTGCTCCGGAGGTTCCCAGGTGTTCTCGTCTTCGGAACAACCTTTCCATTTCACGAAATATCGGAGCTCTCGGAGGACCTTATTTTGTCCTCTAACTCGTCTCGTGTAGGAGATTATTTCACTCCTCACAATTCTCTCCACTTCCCATTCTAAGTCACCTTCGACTTCTTCTGGGTCGCGGGGTGGCTGTGCCCGTCCGGGCCGAGTAGAAACTCGGTAGGGTTCGAGCAGCGCTACATGAAAAACTGGATGGATTTTCCACCGGTCGGGTATTTGAAGTTTGTAGGCTCTTTCGCCTTTCTTTTCCAATACTTTAAAAGGCCCCTAGAGCTTTGGGCTCAGCTTCTTCGAGGGCCGTTTTGATCGCATATTTTTTCCATTGAGCATGACTTGGTCTCCAACCTTTATATCTGGTTGCTCCCTGGCCTTTCGATCGTAATACCTTGACATGGCTTCTCGAGTAGATTCCAGTGTCTCCTTGGCTTGTTCATGTATGTTTTTCATCCAGTGCGCATAAAGGGTCGCACCTGGGTTTTGAGCCTCAAGTTCTCTCATCCATTCTGTCTGTGGATGGAAGCCATAGTTTGCAAAGAAGGGAGTCAGTTTGTGTGCATTGGTGGTAGAGTTGTTGTAGGAATATTCTGCCACCGGCAGGAGTTGAAAACAATCATCAAGGAAAAAAGATCACGAAGATGCGTAAGTAACCTTCAAGCACTTGGTTGGTTCATTCAAAAAGCCCATCAGTAAAAGAAAGATAAGCTGTCGACATATCTGAACGTTGAATTCCCAGAGTCATGGCACAATGACTCCAAAGAACTCGCATTGAAACTGTGCATCCATGAAGGAAATAATTTCCGTGGGTAGTCCGAGAAGTTTACAAACTTCTCGGAGAAAAACATTTGCGACATCCTTTGCGGTCGCATTATCTTTTAGAAGGACAAAATGTGCCATCTTGACAAACCGATCCAAAATGAACATGATCTGGGAATGGCCAAGACATTCTAGTAATTAAACAATGAAAATCTGTCGAGATAGATGGCCAGGCTGCATAGGGCACTTGAAGACATTGAAGCAACCCATATCTTGCATGTCGAGGAAATTTACTGTGTTGACACGCGTCAAAGGATAAAACAAAGTCATTAACCCAGCCTGTTAACGCCCTTCCAGTAGAAGTCTACTGCAACCACTACAAGGGTTTATACTTGGCCGAAGAAACCATGGAAATCTATCAGTCATGGCATCCATTCATTATCAGACCTACCACTATCAAATGACTATGATGCCATAAAAAGCCGGTCCTTGTAGGATACCAGCCCATCCTTCAAGTTCCAGAATTTGGGAAGGCCCATGCTGTCATACCTCAGTCTTTCGAACTCCAGCCATATCGAAAACCAAACTTAATCTTATGCAGCTGCTTCTATGACTTTGGCCAAAAAGTCTACATCAAACTTCTTTATTTCTGCTCTTGCGATGATGGCATTAGACAAAAGATACCACTTCTAGCGATAGTTTAGGATTCAATATTCCACATCGGACCTATGGAAAGAAATGACCAAAGGATCTAGACATCACATGTAGAAAGCATACAGTATGGCATTTCATCCAGCAGGTCACTGCTTCCGAAGCCGGCAAACAGAGCGAACTGTAAATGCCTAAGTCTGGAACAACTTCTAGGAGCTCGGCATATGTCGAATATTCCCAACAAGATTGGGAAGGATGGCTATCATTTGCAGAATTTGCATACAACAACACAAGACAAGATGTTATCAAGACAACACCCTTCTATGTGAATTATGGACATCACCCCATCAATGAACCTATGGGACACACAGGGTTACCAGAAATATTGGAAAAAGACGACATCAGCCGACTACATGAACTCATCCAGACAGAAATAAACAGAAATATGGATGGCATAAGACAAAATGAGGGAAAACAATGATCAACACAGAAAACCCGATCCAAGACTGGAATCAGGAGATAAAGTCTGGTTAATTATGAAAGATATTCAGACCATGAGACCATCAAAGAAACTGGACTACAGAGAAGATTGCACGATACAGAATTATAGAAAAGATTGGAGAAAAAGCTTATGACTTGGACCTCCCAGCCTTGATGAAAACAAAACATCCAGTCTTCCACATCAGCAAACTCGAACTCTACTCAGACAATCTTCTACCCTCACAAAAGAAACTTCCCCCTCCTCCTATTGAGATAGAAGGAGAAGACGAATATGAACTTGAGCAAATCATTGATTCAAGACTACATTACAGAAAACTACAATACCAGGCCAAGTGGACTGGTTACCCCACACAACATGACCAAGAGTGGTACCCAGCCACCAACTTCACCAACGCCCAAAATGCAGTCTCCACCTTCCACCAATGATATCTGCATAAGCCAGGACCCAGAAAATGAGGACTGGAGTAAAATATATTTCAAAGAAAAGAAAGATGAGCATGCAGCATACCACTTCACGGCATGCATGGATGACAAATGCCCTATCCACAAAGATGTGAAAGAAAGACACGACTTCTGGCCCATGGCCAGGACAGCAACTACTAGCTCGAACAGCTCCAGCGATGCCAACAGCTGGGAAAAGAACTGGGAATCATTCCTACCATTCACACCAAAAGAACCAAAACACGAGAGGATTGATGCAAAGGATTACATGTGAACCCAATGTTTTTCCACAAAGGAGGAATGAAAAAAGTAAGATGGGGAGAAAAACTGGTTTCAGGGACGAAACCAGAGGAAAAAGAGGGGGATAAAAAGTTTGTATCGAAGGAAGACCTATGGAAAACGATCGAACAACTACAACAGACAGTGGATGGAGCAAGAAAATCCATCGATAGGTTAAGAGGGGAGGAAAAAGGCCTGAGACTCAGAAACAAGGCCTTGGAAAGAGAACTAGCGAGAGAAAGATATGCTAGAAAAGAGGTGGAAAGGAGGATCAGAGGAATTGCCCATGATGTGGGCCGACTACAAAAGAACGTGGAACGAGATGTGTACTATGATGAGTACCATCACAGATCCTCAAGGGACTGAGGATTTGGGAAGAGGGGAGCTAGTATTACAAACCTGACATGGTTTGTAATGGTTTCACATAACATACAATTGTATGTTATAGTATTTCATTTGTTAAAGGTTTTGCACATGACTCAGTTGAGTCATACGATGTTATGTTTTCATACTATGACTCACATATGAGTCATAGGGTCTCACATGACTTACAGTTGTGAGTCATAGTTGTTTATGTTTGAATTTGATTGGTATGTTGAGCATTGACTCATATGTGCACATATGAGTCATAAGGATTAAGAGGCATGACTTTGTTTATATGAGTCATGAGGTTTTGTACATGACCCCTTTAAGTTCATGGGACTTTTGCGCATGACCAAGTATGGTCATGAGATTATATGTTACGTGAGTGTATGAGTCACAGTTATGACTCATTTAATTTGTAAGCAGGTTGCTGGAAGAACTATATAAGGAGGTCAGTAGGACCTGATAGTTAGTTCTTCATGCAACCACCTAAGTTATTTCCTATCTTATAAGTTATCAATAAAACACCTTTACGCTCTTTATCTACAAAGACAATTATCACAAAGAAGGAACATGACTAATACTAGTTGGCACTATAAGGACTTAGTATTGGCAATGGTCAATATCTAAGATATAGCATAAGACAGCAAAGTATTAGAACTCCTGAGGAAAAGAGAAGTTGAGGTAAGTATTTCCCGACTAATAGAAGAAAACAGAAGTCATTGCTGGTTGCGAGATATAAGCTAGGAGAGATCTTATAGCTAATTGTAACACCCAGCTCTATATAAGTATGGATATACATATTTCTTTATATAAACTTCACAAGTTGATCAATTTTCTGGACTTCAACATAATTTACCAAATCTAGAAGATGAATATTATCTTGAACTCAGTCCTACCTCATGAGCTGTAGGTTTTCTAGCTACTCAACTTCCCTACCAACAACATTATTTTCTTATTTTATTATGATTATTACTTCTCCAATATTCCACTATTCCAAGTCCTTCAAAACTACCAAATTGCAGCCTGTGAAACTATTAGGCCAAACTTGGCAGAATATCCTATTCTATTAAAGCTTAATAAGTATAGGTATTACAAACCTGGCATGGTTTGTAATGGTTTCACATGACATACGATTGTATGTCATAGTATTTCATTTGTTAAAGGTTTTGCACATGACTCAGTTGAGTCATATGATGTTATGTTTTGCACTATGACTCACATACGAGTCATAGGGTCTCACATGACTCACAGTTGTGAGTCATAGTTATTTATGTGTGAATTTGATTGGTATGTTGAGCATTGACTCATATGTGCACATATGAGTCATAAGGATCTAAGAGGCATGACTTCGTTTATATGAGTCATGAGGTTTCAAACATGACCCCTTTAAGGTCAT
>ML120354.1:1313088-1366912 GCA_003788595.2 Choiromyces venosus 120613-1
TATGTAAAGGCCGGGTAACTTTGGCCCTTTTTTCCATATGCCTAACACTAGGATTCATCATCAACTGTGAAGGAGTATGAACAGATCCTACCAAGACAGATGCCATTAAAGTATGGACAACACCAGAGAAAGTCAAAGACATCCAAAGTTTTGTGGGATTCTGTAACTCCTACTGACAATTCATAGAAGATTTCAGCAGAATAGGAAAGCTATTATACAATAGGACAAAAAAGAATCAGAAGTGGGAATAGGGAGAGTCAGAGCAAAGGGCATTTGAAGGTCTTAAGAAAAGACTCACTACAACTCCAATACTAAGATACTTTGACCTGGAGGCACCTATTATGATAGAAACAGATACAACCAATTAGGTCTGTTCTGGAATAATATTGCAACAAGATAAGGAAGGACTGTGGAAACCAATAGCCTACTAGTCAAAGACAATGACCAAGGTGGAATGCAACTATGACATCCATGACAAAGAACTCCTTGCAATCATGCAAGCCCTCAAGGAATAGAGGAAATATGCACAAGGAAGCCTACATACAGTCAAGATTCTTACAGATCACAAGAACCTTGTCACATTCATGACTACCAAGGCCCTGAATAGATGACAAATATGATGGAGCAAGAAACTCAGCCAATACAACATCAAAATCAAATAAAGATCAGGCAAGAAAAGGGCAAAACTGGATGCCCTCACATGAAGAACAAATGACATACCAATGGAAGAAAATGATCACATTATGCAACAGCAAAAGATTCTTTTACTCAAAGAACAATTCTTCAAGGATGAAGGATATACTTTAGGTTCAGAAGAAATCAATACTATGGAACTATGGACAATGGAAGATCAAGGAATAGAAAAGAATATCAAGGAAAAAAGATCACAAGATGCTTTACTTCAAGACATCTAAAAAGCCATCAAAAAGAAAGATAAGGAATATCTGAAGGTTGCCTTAGGGTCATGTGACTGGAAGGAAGGATATATGTGGTATGAAAGAAAAATCTGGTTACTAGAAGACAAACCGATAAGAACTGAAGCAATCAGAAGGAATCACGACACACCAGAAAATGGACATGGTGGAACAGCCATGACATTAGAATTAATACAATGAACATACTACTGGCCAGGCATATGCCAAGACATTAGGCAATATGTCAAAAACTGTGACATGTGTCAACGGATAAAACCAAGTTATCATGCGCCCTATGGACTACTGCAACCACTACAAATACCGGAAAAATCATGGAATTCTATTAGTATGGATTTCATTACAGACCTACCACTATCAAATGACTATGACGCCATATGGGTCATTGTGGATTATCTGACCAAGATGGCTCATTTCATACCTTGTTGAAAGGATATGAAAACCAAACAATTTATGCAGCTGTTTATGAAAAATGTTTTCAAACTGCATGGATTTCCAAAAGATATCATCAGCGATAGAGGTTCAATATTCACATTGGACCTATGGAAAGAGATGACTAAAGGATTAGACATCACATGAAAGATAAGTATGGCATTTCATCCTCAGATGGATGGGCAAACAGAGCGAACAAATGCCTCACTGGAACAATTTCTAAGGGCATATGTGGAATATTCCCAACAGGATTGGGAAGGATGGCTCTCATTTGCAGAATTTGCATACAACAACACATGACAGGATATTATCAAGACAACACCCTTCTATGTGAATTATGGACATCACCCCATCAATGAACCTATGGGACACACAGGGTTACCAGAAATATTGGAAAAAGACGACATCAGCCGACTACATGAACTCAGCAAAACAGAAATAAAACAGAAATATGGATGGCATAAGACAAAATGAGGGAAAACAATGATCAATATAGAAAACCCAATCCAAGACTGGAATCAGGAGATAAGGTCTGGTTAATTATGAAAGATATTCAGACTATGAGACCATCAAAGAAACTAGACTACCAGAAGATTGCACGATACAGAATTATGGAAAATATTGGAGAAAAAACTTATAAGCTAGACCTCTCAGCCTTGATGAAAACAAAACATCCAGTCTTCCACATCAGCAAACTCGAACTCTACTCAGACAATCCTCTACCCTCACAAAAGAAACTTTCCTCTCCTCCTATTGAGATAGAAGGAAAAGATGAATATGAACTCGATCAAATCATTGATTCAAGACTACATTACAGAAAACTACAATACCAGGCCAAGTGGACTGGTTACCCCATACAATATGACCAAGAGTGGTACCCAGCCACCAACTTCACCAATGCCCAAAATACAGTCTCCACCTTCAACCAATGATATCTGCATAAGCCAGGACCCAGAAAATGAGGACTGGAGTAAAATATATTTCAAAGAAAAGAAAGATGAGCATGCAGCATACCACTTCACGGCATGCATGGATGACAAATGCCCTATCCACAAAGATATAAAAGAGAGACACAACTTCTGGCCCATGGCCAGGACAGCAACTACTAACTCAAACAGCTCCAGCGACGCCAACAGCTGGGAAAAGAACTGGGAATCATTCCTACCATTCATACCAAAAGAACCAAAACACGAGAGGATTGATACAAAGGATTACATGTGAACCCAATGTTTTTTTTCACAAAGGAGGAATGAAAAAAGTAAGATGGGGAGAAAAACTAGTTTCAGGGACGAAACCAGAGGAAAAAGAGGGGGATAAAAAGTTTGTATCGAAGGAAGACCTGCGAAAAATGATCGAACAACTACAACAGACAGCGGATGGAGCAAGAAAATCTATCGATAGGTTAAGAGGGGAGGAAAAAGGCCCGAGACTCAGAAATAAGGCCTTGGAAAGGGAACTAGCAAGAGAAAGATATGCTAGAAAAGAGGTGGAAAGGAGGATCAGAGGAATTGCCTATGATGTGGGTCGACTACAAAAGAACGTGGAACGAGATGTATACTATGATGAGTACCATCACAGATCCTCAAGGGGCTGATGATTTGGAGAAGAGGGGAGCTAGTATTACAAACCTGACATGGTTTGTAATGGTTTCACATAACATACAATTGTATGTTATAGTATTTCATTTATTAAAGGTTTTGCACATGACTCAGTTGAGTCATATGAGGTTATGTTTTCACACTATGACTCACATATGAGTCATAGGGTCTCACATGACTCATAGTTGTGAGTCATAGTTGTTTATGTTTGAATTTGATTGGTATGTTGAGCATTGACTCATATGTGCACATATGAGTCATAAGGATTAAGAGGCATGACTTTGTTTATATGAGTCATGAGGTTTTGTACATGACCCCTTTAAGTTCATGGGACTTTTGCGCATGACCAAGTATGGTCATGAGATTATATGTTACGTGAGTGTATGAGTCACAGTTATGACTCATTTAATTTGTAAGCAGGTTGCTGGAAGAACTATATAAGGAGGTCGGTAGGACCTAATAGTTAGTTCTTCATGCAACCACCTAAGTTATTTCCTATCTTATAAGTTATCAATAAAATAACTTTACACTCTTTAGCTACAAAGATAATTATCACAAAGAAGGAATATGACTAATACTAGTTGGTACTATAAGGACTTAGTATTGGCAACAGTCAATATCTAAGACATAGCATAAGACAGCAAAGTATTAGAACTCCTGAGGAAAAGAGAAGTCGAGGTAAGTATTTCTCAAACTAATAGAAGAAAACAGAAGTCATTGCTGGTTGCGAGATATAAGCTAGGAGAGATCTTATAGCTAATTGTAACACCCAGCTCTATATAAGTATGGATATACATATTTCTTTATATAAACTTCACAAGTTGATCAATTTTCTGGACTTCAACATAATTTACCAAATCTAGAAGATGAATATTATCTTGAACTCAGTCCTACCTCATGAGCTGTAGGTTTTCTAGCTACTCAACTTCCCTACCAACAACATTATTTTCTTATTTTATTATGATTATTACTTCTCCAATATTCCACTATTCCAAGTCCTTCAAAACTACCAAATTGCAGCCTGTGAAACTATTAGGCCAAACTTGGCAGAATATCCTATTCTATTAAAGCTTAATAAGTATAGGTATTACAAACCTGGCATGGTTTGTAATGGTTTCACATGACATACGATTGTATGTCATAGTATTTCATTTATTAAAGGTTTTGCACATGGCCCAGTTGAGTCATATGATGGTATGTTTTCGCACTATGACTCATATACAAGTCATAGGGTCTCACATGACTTACAGTTGTGAGTCATAGTTATTTATGTTTGAATTTGATTGGAAGGTTGAGCATTGACTCATATGTACATATATGAGTCATAAGGATTAAGAGGTATGACTTCGTTTATATAAGTCATGAGGTTTTGCACATGACCCTTTAAGGTCATGAGACTTTCACGCATGACCAAGTATGGTCATGAAGTTATATATTATACGAGTGCATGCATCACAGTTGTGACTCATTTGATTTGTAAGTGGGTTGCTAGAAGAACTATATAAGGAGGTCAGTAGGACCTGATAGTTAGTTCTTCATACAACTACCTAAGTTAATTCCTGTCTATTATATGATGAATAAAACACCTTTATGCTCTTTATACACAGATCGAACAACCCAAGAAAAACATCAAGACTAATACAAGTTGGCGCTATAAGGACTTAGTATCAACAGAGGTTGACATCTAAGATGTAGTGTAAGATAACAAGTATTAGGGTTCTTGAAGGAAAGAGAATACAATAAAAGGTAAGTAAGTTTACCTCTAAGAAAAAGCTAACTACAGACTTGTTGCTTGTTGTGAGATATAAGATAGGAGAGATCCTATAGTGAATTGTAACAATAGGATAATTTTACCTTAGGGTATAGTATCAGGAGTTATTTTTACAAATCATCAAGTTCTTACAATTATCTGGTAGGATAAAATATTAATTTGATTACTAGCTGCTGTACATGATATGTGACCAAATCCTGAAAACTATACTACTCTTACATGCTGCTATCCCTGCCATCCCAGAAACTGCAATACTTATTATAATGGGTACAGGTACTTCATATATTTTAGTACATTGGAGTATAAGGATGTTTGGTTTCAAGATATATTGTTTGATATTATCTTTGTTTTACTTTATCGTTTGACATGATATTTGTTTTGTATTTAGTTTCAAGATATATCATTTGATATTATCTTTGTTTTACTTTATTGTTTGATACGATATTTGTTTTATATTTCGTTTCAAGACATATTATTTGATATTATCTTTATTTTACTTTATCATTTGATACAATATTTGTTTTGTGTTTGGTTTTAAGATATATCCTTTGATATTATCTTTATTTTACTTTATTGTTTGATACGATATTTGTTTTGTATTTGGTTTCAGGATGTATCGTTTGATATTATTTTTATTTTATTTTATTATTTGATATAATATTTGTTTTGTATTTGGTTTCAAGATATATCGTTTGATATTATTTTTGTTTTATTTTATCTTTTGATACAATATTTGTTTTATGTTTGGTTTCAAGGCATATTGATTAAGATAAGTCTTAGTATTTTTATATTGCAATAAGCAAATGAACATACTATTTAAAGGGTTTTTTGAGTCCAGTATTTTGGACAGCAGACTTTGGCAGACAGATTATTCTTAAATATACTTGGTTGAATAGCTACTTTTTTGATTCCTTACTTTACTTGTTGCAGTATTACAACATATCATAGTTCCATAGTCAGGGATAAAACACTAGTCATCTCACCTCCCGAAGGCCTCCTTAGATACTACTGTACTTAGTTCTACCAGTTAGTACCCATCAGTTTTATCTATTATAGTTATCGTTACTATGATTATAAGTACTTGGCTAAGTATGAATCATGTTACACTTATTATAATATAATTGATGAGGTTTAGGGAGAATTATAACTATGTGAGCTGGCACTTCCTACAGCAATAGTAGACTATACTAATATGTATATGGTTGGAGTCAATATTACTGACCAGCAGTACAGTTATTATTCAACCCAGCTCTGGATTGTGAGAACCTAGATGCCCTTATTTTTCTGGCTACTTGATACAACTATTATTAATTTATTCACTATTGCACATCAATACATGAGAGAACAGTAAACTTGAACCTCCTGCTGATAAACATATTTATAGTTTTGAGGACATCTTGCTTAGGACCTTGTAGAGGAAGGCTTTTGTCAACTTAATCTTATTTGTGTTCAATAACTACAGCTACTTTCTCCAGCAAACATACCTCCTCCTAATAACTGCAACTATCCTGATGTAACTCTTACAGGAAACAATTCTCAGAACTACACAAAGGGATATATTACCAAATATACCTCATTGCCTTCCATGTGAGATGATCCTGTCAGTTACAAGCTTATACAAAACCTTATTATGGCAAGACCACAACTACAGTACTGTATTTTATGTTGCTTCCTCTCCAAGGCTTGTATTAGAACTCTGTCCTCAAATATAGATGGTTCTACCTCCACTCAACCTACCTGCACTCCAAGTCCTTTCCAACCCACCCTATGGATAAGGCAAACTCTTTTTGTATGTAGCTATTGTGAAATTTCTGGATTTCAAGTTCCTCTCCATAAGGACTTTTGTTTCAACCTTTTTCACATAATGGATTGAGATGCTACTCCAATAGGACCTGAATAAACAGACCCTATCTTTGGATCTTGCAGTCTGATCCTATTTTCCTTTGGTCTTTGTCTCTCAAAGCAGATCTTTGCTGTATTTTTCACTTTTTTTCGAGTGAAATTCGGGACAGACGATGGGATGGGATGGGATGGGGTGGGGATGAGGAGCTGTTTTCGGCAGTTGGCTCTGGTTGGTTGTGAGTGAGTGGGCGAGTGCTCATGTGATGGGTGTTTCTGCTTTTTTATTTCACCAAGTAATTTTTTTGTATGTGCGTAATTATGGATACTCGTGCCAAGGTTGCGGCATGTGGCCGCAACCCCCGCATGTTCGCTGGCTCACAACCGGGGGCACTCTAAAGAGTGCCTGCCAGCTCAATGCAACTTTACAGCTCAACGCAACTTTGTGGCTTAGCAGAGTAAATTTGTGACACAGCATACCTTTGTGACTCAGCATTGCTTTATGACTCAGCAGAACCTTGTGACTCAGCAGAATTTTGAGGCTTAAAACAAATCATAAAATAGAAGCTTCTCTTATCACCATCCAGAACGACCCATACACCATCAAACAATGTCACAAGTACCAGCCTTTGTCCTACCAAGCCAGCGGGTGGAGCCCTATGAGGATATTGAAATACGGATTCAGGCTGCTGTCACCTTCATTCAAACAAGGCAAAATGAGGACCCCCCAGGCCAGGTGAATATTGCTGAGATTGCACGTACATACGAGGTTCCAGTCACCAGACTTCGAAGACGTCTACAAGGCCGCCAGTCGAAACAAGAGCGTCCAGCAACCAACCGTAAGCTTTCAGATGACCAGGAACTGGCAGTGTGTCAGTACCTTGACCGTCTGGACACAATTGGCACAAGTGCTCGACTACAAATGGTTTCAAGCTGTGCCAATGCGATTCTCCAATCTGCGCATACTGGGCCAGAGCCAGCACCTCTGATAGGTGACCACTGGGCACCACGATTTCTCCAGTGTCATCCAGAATACTTTATTAGAAAGCAACAGACCATCGATGCTGACCGCAAGAATGCTCACCAGCCTAATGATATTCTCGCTTGGTTTGAGAAATATCGTTCTGTTTGTGAGGAGTACAACATTCAGCATGGGGATCAGTATAATTTTGATGAGACTGGTTTTCGCATTGGGATTGGCCGGGACCAGTGGATTATTACACGTGATCCAAATCGCCAAGCCTACCTTGCCAGCTCTACAAACAGAGAGCTAGTTAGTGTCTGTGAAACAATCAGTGCTGATGGGGTTGTCTTGCCGCCAATGCTTATTGTTCCTGGGGTGATTCATCAAGAGCCCTGGTATGTGGCTACAAGTATCCCAGATGATTACTTGATCGCCACCTCCGACACCGGTTACAATAATGATGACTTGACAATCAAATGGCTTGCCCATTTTGAACGATTCTCTGCTAAACGACAAGTGGGAGCTCACCGACTTCTTCTCCTAGATGGGTTTGGCTCGCATTGCACCAAACAGTTTATCGACTACTGTGATCGCCATAAGATCATTGTTTTCTGCCTGCCTCCTCATTCAAGCCATCTTCTTCAACCCTTGGATGTAGTCGTATTCCAACCCTACAAGCATTATCACGCGGAAGCTGTAGAGGTAGTGACACGTATGGGATGTGGGGACTTTGACAAGTGCGAATTTCTTGATAAGATTCATTCAATACGCCAACAGACCTTCAAGCCATCTACAATTCGATCTGCCTTTCAAGCCACAGGCCTTATCCCTTACAATCCTAGTATAGTCATTTCCAAACTACGAGAAGCAGCTCCCACTTCTACCATACCTCCGAACCAATTCTCTGGAATTCCTTCTGGCATTCCACTTACGATCGCAAGTCTAAAGACCCAGGGCGATGAATTACTAGATCAAGCACAAGAGATGTCACCAGAATTCCAGCATCGTCTTAAGCTAGTACTACAAGGTGGACTAGCATTGGCACAGTCAGGTGCCTTAGCAATGGAACATCTGGAGAATACTCGGGCGGCCGATCAAGCTCGAAGTGCAAGAAGTCGGGCTCATAGTAGGAGGCAGATACAGAAGGGGGGAGTGTTATATGCGTCTGAAGCACGCCAAATGGTTAAAAGAAGGGTTGATGCAGAGGTGGAAAAGCAGACAAAACAGCTCCGTAGGGCAGTAAATAATCAAAGAAGAGAGGACAAGGAAAAGCTTCAACCATTTCTTGATGAGATAAAGGCAAGGGGAAAAGCCAGACGTGCTGCTCAAGCACAGAAAAAGAAGGTGTCAAGGCTGATTATAATGGGTATTAAGCGACATGCAAGGTTGCACAAATTAACGTAAACTCGAATACCACATTCTGTAAACTTTTGATATAATATTCAAGTTAAGTTACAAAGTTATACTCAGTTACTAAGTTATGCTGAGTCAAAAAGTCTTTAAAGCCACAAAGTTCTGTTGAGCCACAAAGTTGCGTTGAGCTGTAAAGTTGCATTGAGCTGGCAGGCACTCTTTAGAGTGCCCCCGGTTGTGAGCCAGCGAACATGCGGGGGTTGCGGCCACACGCCGCAACCTTGGCACGAGTAAGAGTAGTACGGTATGGTGGTGAGTTTGCGGGGGAAGAAGGGGGAAAGTATGCAGAAGAGGGAGAAGAAGGGATTCAGTATGGACGGTTATCTGCGGTATAGTAAGTGAGTGTGGGTAGGTCGCGAGAGTTCGTGATGGATGAATGGATTGGATGGAGAGTTTACGGTAGGGGATTCGTTCGTTGACATCATGATGCTCCGACTGCAAAGTAGGGCATGCTAGATGGGATTAGGAAGACAGAAACGGGTTGAGGTAAGCTGTATTGGTTATGATCCAAGTTGCTCGAGTATGCTACGTCTATGGTTTACTGTAAGGACAATGTGACGGCGGAATTCAATTCAGTCGAGTGTGTTCGCTGTGACACCGTGCTGGAATACAGGGGTTCCGACGCTTGATTCATTGGTGCCTTCTTCATCCCCCAAGAACTGAGATTGCCTCCGACTGGACAAGTTTCATCGAGGCCACAGCTAATCCATCCATGGCCGTGTGGAGAAGACGTGTACCTGCAGTAGCATACCCGCATGATCATCGACCCGGAGCAATTCAGGAAGGTCTCGCTTTGAACTGGGCATAAGCAGTAAGGGGCAAAAGTTCAACATAGCTTCACTTAATCACGTCCAAGCAGTAGTTGCACACTTCATGTTTACAAGGACAATTGTGAATCCGATGTTTGATTTAATCCAAATCCATATCCATACGCAGAAAGCAAAAACGAAATCCCAAATTGTAAAAAATACAGACCAAACTAATTGAAAAACAGTGCAAGGAAAACGAATAAAGGTTACTACTTTCCAATAAACCTATAACTGAAGGTCAAAGCTATCTAGACCACACAGAAAGGCTCACAATATTTGCGCAGAAGAGAAGAGAAAACACCATCACACCCACGGAACAACCGTAACAATCATACTACCTGGTGACATCTAACAAAGACAGGAATTACGTCAGGTATAATAATTCCCCTAATCCCGTGACTCGAGAGCAGCTCTGGCCTTGTCGAAGAGGGCCTTGATCTCATGGACTGCCTTCTTTTCGATATCGTCCAAGAAAGCCTCAGTTTCATTAATGAGCTCTTTGGTGACATCGGTAACATCCTCGACCACTCTGCCGGTTGACTTGTGGCGAGTACCATCAAAGATCTCGCTCAAGTTTCCGGATCCACCACCGTTGTAGGCGAGGAGGTTGGGGGTATCGGACGGGATGCCGCTAAGACAATCCTCCGAGGCGATTGAAATCATGTTCTTCTTGAGTTCGGCAGGGGTCAATTCGCCAACGGCATATGATGAGCCCTGCTTGGGCTGAAGAGAGATAAAGTAGGCAAGGAGCCCAGCAATATGAGGAGAAGCCATGGAGGTTCCGGAGATAGTCTTGGTCTGATCGGGGCCGCCAATCCAGGTAGATAGAATGTTCAAGCCAGGGGCAAAGATGTCTATGAATTGTTAAACAGATGAAGTAAAGACGGATAATCAGGATATACATACCAACACATTTTCCGTAGTTGGAGAAGTAGGCCCTCTCATCAGCAAGAGTAGAAGCACCAACGGTAACAGCCTTAGAGGCAGCAGCTGGCGAGTAATCGCAAGCGTCAGCATTGTCATTTCCTGCCGCGACTGCAAAGTTGAGGCCTAGAAGTACGGCGCCATTGACAGCCTGGTCCAATGCATTCGACTAGAAAGGTATTAGTTCTAGTAATTTTCATTCGTCCAAGGGGTCTGTCTTCAAACCTTTCCGCCACCAAGAGACATGTTCGCAGCTGAGCCCTTGAAATGCTTATCTTTCTTGGCAGCAGCAGCGGCAGCCTTCTTAACGTGTGATTCGGCTGCGAATTCAACTCCCTTAACGACGTCCGACATAGTTCCAGATCCATTAGATCGGAGAACTTTGACGGCGTAGACGTTGGCCTTCTTAGCAACACCATACTTCTTTCCTGCGATGGTACCGGAGCAATGAGTTCCGTGACCATTGCCATCTTCATCCTCATCACCGGCAGGAATGGTCTTTCCCCAATGGGCACGGCCCTCAAAGTCGTTGTGATCGGTGTTGGTACCGGTGTCAATAACATAAACATCAACACCCTGACCACCGTTTGCCTGGTGGATGTATTTGTTGTAGGAACCGAAGTTCAGACTCTCTTGGTGAGAGATACGGGCAAGACCCCAAGGGGCAGAGTGTTCGGTTACAGGTTCCTTGAGAGCATAGACCTTGCTATCTTTCTCAACATAGGCAACCTAAGATAAATGTGCCACGTTAGTTTGACCGGCAATCATATAAGTGTTGAGGCTAGTCCAAGAGGGTCACGTGTGACCCGCACTCGCGGTATGGGGCATGAACCCGCGGTGAGATAAGCTCTCAGGACGGGGCTAAGCGGAACTTACATCAGGGTGGTTACGGATCCGCTCCACAACAGATTCGTCAAAAGCACCGGAGTAACCGAGGAGGCTCCCAGAGATGTTGTATGTGTGCTTGAGACCAGTTAAGGTATCGACATCAACAGAGCTGCTCGAGTCACCCTCTCCGCGGATCAAGGGAACCTGGCTTCGCTTCCTGAGCGATGAGATAGATGTCTCGTGAAGGTCGGCAACCCAGCTGTGATGTCCAGTAGCAGACATACCATCGACGTGCTTCTTGAAGACTACAATGTAATTGTTTGGAATTTCATGCTCTTGAGCAGAGAGAGAAGTGACAAGAGGGGCTGGCTTTCCAGTAGCATCGTAGATGGGGGAAGCGATAGAGACAGAGATGGAGGCAAGAAGCAACGCGAACTTAGCAGAAAGATGCATGATGAAGAAGTGGAACTACTATTTAATGTAAAGGGAGGGAGTATGTATGTGATTTGGGTTGGAACTTGTGGAAGGAATGAAGGGGATGTGGAGGGTGTTGTAGGAGAGAAGGAGGAAGAGGGAACAGATCTGGGGGGAGCTGGGGAAGATAAAGAGCGCGGCTGCAGCAGCATGTAAGGCGAGCTTTGGCTGGGCCATGGGCCCATTCTGGGGGCTGGGTGCTACGAGTTTCAGAATTTAGTAAACGAAGTTTACGCCAAGCCACATTTGGGGGGAGCCGGTGGCTGGCGACCCTGTGTGGGAAGACAACACAAGATCTCTACCGTATTCTACGGCAACCCAGTCGGAGTTCATTTGTATGACATTGCACATTGTAGCCTTTGATGATATGATAGGAGTAATCTTTTGAAATGGAGTTTCTGCATCTTGGATAGCTACGGCAAAGATAGGAATACGGTACAGTAGACTATCATGCTCGAGTAGTTATTGTAAGTTAAATCGGCCATTAAATATGATACGGCAAAACTTTACACCGTTTTCTATTGCAGCAAAGGGCAACACTTGGAAATCATATTATGCCTTTATGGTGTTCCCATCTCTTATCAGGTACGATACTTGTGTAGCATTGTTTACTTTTCTATTCTCCGTTCAAAATGTTCATACGGATGAGCAGACTTTTAATGTCGGAAGCCGTATTTTCTAGCATTAATCAAATTTATAGGTTGGAGAAATTTATCCCCGTATAGTATGTATCGGCAGGAATGTGAGGCTGAAAACGAGAATCCCCTATCATCATCCACTTTGGCAATGTTTTCGTCTCGTTGTGGCACCTTGGCTTGGCCTGACTGCCATACATCAGTACCTTAACCTTTGTACCAGAGGGGAAAGGGTGAGGCTCTAATAATAGAACGGGACTGGAATTCATTCTTGAACTTGACAGCTAACCTTTCTCTTGCGATTTTTACAAGTACGGTCTTAGTATATAAAACTCAGGTATAAAATCTAGTGCATTGTAGTATTGTAAATGTAAATTGTAAGTATACATTGCTTTAGGGCTATCCTGTGGGAGTACTGTAACTGTTATTGTAGCCCACCTCTAACGGTAGTTGCATTTCCAAACACCGCAGCATCAGTCTCCTTCAAGCACAACTCTTCTAACATCAACTCCCCTCGACGCCCCCCTCCCCCTCCCCCTCCCCCACATTGTCCTCTACCGGACTTGTCTTTCCCACTCATTATCGCCTCACCTTCCCGACTGTTAGATTTTATATTTCTTCTCTGATTCATTCCATGACCTAAACCACTTTTTCATAGCTCTTTCTATGTTAGCATCCTCCAACATGGCCTCTGCAGCTTCACCGTCGCCCATGTCTACCCGGCGCCGTGTATCCTCTGCAGCTTCTGCGAAACCTAAGCTAATTGCCGAGATAAAACCTCTGCTCGACTCCCTAGAATCTTCTGCCTCGGATCCGGATATTCTTGTCCGTTTGCAATGGCTGTCCTTGCTCAAGCGTGTTCTCGTGGACTCCCCCGAAGCTAAAGGTTTGTTGCTCCATGCTTCTCTTCGAGTTTACTCTTTGTTACCTCTGTCCTCCTACTGTTACTGACCGGGCTTCTGGGGAAAGATACATTTCGAGCTCTCAAGGGGTTTAACTACTTAGTTTCGGCACTTCATTCTTGTTCTGGATTCTACACCTCCAAAAAGCGGACAGATGAGGAAAAAAATCATTTCATAGAACTGATTAAGTGTCTTTTCGGTGTAATCTCGGAAGCTCTGCTTAATCATCCTGGGAACAAACGGTTCTTTGCGAGAAGGATCGGCTGGGACAGTCTGGAGCAAGGCCTTGCAGCGACTGGGCTCCCTACAGAGGCGCCAGACCAATTATTCGGACTTATCTTGGCTTTTGCGATGGACGATGCTACATTATCGAGTTTAGTGGTATCTGTTAAACGAGGGTTGGCATTGGACAATAAATCTGGGAAAGAGAAGGAGATGGTGGACAAAGTACGAGCTAAAGTTAGAGGAAACTTTGGCTCTAAAGATATACTTGTGAATGCAGAAATTATTCCATTGATCCTCAGCTTTCAAACAGCGATGGCGCAAACAGAAGAGTCCAAGATTACAACAGTTGTTGTTTTACAAGCCCTATTATCTATAGCTTCCTCGAGCAAATCAAACCTGGCTGCTATGCATTCAACGGGCATATTAAGCACTATTATCCCACGGTTATGGGACAAGTCTTTCCCAGAATTAGAACGGGTCATTCTCAAAGAATTTGCACAGTATCTCATGCAACTTGGGATAAATCATTTGGACGATGCCAAATATCTTTACAGACGGGCTATGACCGATGACTCCGTTGCTTCTTTTCTGCTTCAGGGCCTCAAAATCTCACGAACACCTCCGCACATTCAATTTGACCTGTCACTTCACGGTTATGCATCCATGGAACTTAGTTCTATAGGTCGTTCATTCCCTCCCACCCACACGAATGGTTTCACGTTCTCCGCTTGGATTTGCATTGATACTTTTGATCCTACAATGCATACCACTATTTTCGGGGTCTTCGATTCAACACAGCGCTGCTTTGTTCTAGCTTATATAGAGCAAGACACCCGAAAGTTCATTCTACAAACATCTGTGGCATCGCCGCGAGCAAGTGTTAGGTTTAAATCCACAGTTTTCGAGCCCCATAAATGGTATCACATTTCACTTGTGCATCGGCGACCTCGGACTACTTCGGCGGCGAAGGCTGCTCTTTATATAGATGGTGAATTCGTAGAACAAGTCAAAGCAACGTACCCTCAACCCCCGCCAACCTCTTCGACGCCAGTTCAGGTTTTCCTTGGAACTCCATCTGATTTGTCGCCTCGTATTGGTCAAGGGGTAGTCTCATCGAGATGGAGTCTTGGAACTGCTCATTTATTTGAGGATGTCCTTTCAGATGATCTGATTGCAGTGCACTACCGTCTTGGGCCTTGGTACTACGGGAATTTTCAAGATTGCCTGGGGTCTTTTCAGACGTACGAGGCCTCTGCAGCATTGAATATGCGCAACGAGCTTATGCACCCTGGGAAAGAGGAAAAGAGCGATATAATATCTGCTATACGGAGTAAGGCGTCAGCCATACTGCCAGAAGTCAAGGTGTTGCTCAACCTTTCCGCCCAACAAATTCTTGATGACAAAAATGATAATAACATAGACGAGTCACAACTAGTAAAAGCTCTTTCCCGGCCCGCATCAAAGAATCTACAATCTCTGACGAGAGCGGGAGCGGTCGCAATTAATGGAGCAGTTCCGTCGGTGAATGAGGCTTTATGTTTAACCCATGGAGTAGCAATTATGACTGGCGAGCCGGTTGTCATCGTTCCACAATCCCTAGATGATGCCGCTTGGTCAATTGGCGGAGCAGCGGCTGTAGGTTTAAAGATGGTTGAGGTCGCAAAAACTGCAAAGCAGGTTTGCAGGGCCGTGGAGATTCTTTTTGAAATCACAAAAGGCTCTTGGAGGAACAGTGAGGCTATGGAAAGAGACAATGGATTTGCAATCCTAGGGCATCTGATTCGCACAAAAGAAGGGAAGAATATCATTGGCAAGGATTTGCTAAGGGTCATTTTGGAATTCGTGGGGTTTAAGCATGACGCACCGGAGGAGAGCTTTATCATCAATCCTCTTGCATATAGGATTCTGCTTGTTGATTTTGACATGTGGAGGAAAGCAGATACAGGAACTCAAAAAGAATACTTTGCGCAGTTTGTGACATTTTGTAATGGGAGCAAATATCATCATTTCAATTCTAAGAGGTTGTTCCGTATGCGTAAGTACCTTTCAGTTCCCTAAAACCCTACTCATATGCCTTTACTGATATAAGGCTATTCTGGACTGTTTGTGGCGTATAGGGGTTGTCAAGAAATTAATATTCGCTCTCAAGGGTGAGGTATTCTCTCGAGAGGTACTTCCTGATTTTATGGCTGCTTTCAAGACGCTTGTGAGGACAAATATGTCTGCGGATGTTCTCCGATCTCTAGCTCTCTTTATCACCTACTCGTTACACAAGAATAACCCCGCGAAGCCATTAAGGGTTAAAAAGAGTAATGTACAATTACGCCGGCAACCAACCATGGGCGTCGGTATCGCAGGCGCCACTCTGTCGCCAGTCAGGTCGATGAGTGATCTGAGTGGTGATGGTCTCACTAGACAGCAAATTGGGGTTATGGTTTTAGAGATGTACCAAGACCTTTTGTTTGAAGATGGAAACGGAGTTGGCAATATTAAAAAATTTGCTAGGACAGTTACTAATAAGGTATGTATCCTTGAATTGTTTTGTGTATTCTGAGAGGGGCTTTGGCCTCGAGACTTGTTTAATATTTGTGTATCTTGTATTTCGCAATTGGATCATAATCATTATGATCTACTCTTATTATGCGCGTCCTGGTGCTGTATTCTTTGAAGTCGCTAATGTTTCTAATAATTTAGTGGTTGTTGTATCTGCTGGCCGAGAGCGACCCTAAGGTGGTGATTATTGGTGCTAAGATTCTAGCTCGATTACTGGTTGTCCACGGCGGGAGTTATATCTCGAAGTTTGGATTGAAAACAGGGGGGTTTATTGTTATGCGGAATAGACTAAAAAGGTGGTGGAATGTGGCCCCTCTGTGGCCCATATGCTTTGCCATATTCTTCGGAAAAGATGTAGCCAAGATTGATGTTTCGAGGCCACTCGATTTGTTTGGTCTAGCTGAGATGTTTTCCGATGCTGGTAGCGGAAAAGTTGCATATCCTGAGATGCTACCAGTAATTGCGGGGATGTTGAAAGCTGGCGTTGGTACCATAGTTGCAGATCAGAGCGAAGAGGGAACTAGAGGATCAAGTGATAGCAAAAAGCCGGATGATGGTAAACTACAAACCTCAAAGAACTCTAGAGCACGTTCATTATCACTCAGTGACAAGTCACCTCAGCCAGGTAAGTACCTGATCTGGTGCTCTGACCAAGTATACAGGCTAACAATTTTCTCCTGATACAGTATCGAATAAAACAGCGGAAAAACGGCTTGGGGAGCTGGCAGGGATGCTCAATACGCTTATACAGTTCTTTGCACACTTGCACACAAGTTGCTCAGCCTTCCGGGAGTTTTGCGCAACTTCGTCCTTCATTCAGGAGGTGCTTGGAATATTGTTTCCGGTCATTTGTAGCTCGGATCATGTCAGCGCGGAAACAGAGCTGAATTCAAAGGATTCAGCACTGACATTCGATGGTGGAGATGTAGTGATTCGACCTTTGGTTTCAAATATTGCTCCTCCCATTGTCCGAACTGTGACTGTCGACGAGCCTCCTAGCCCGACTGCACCACGATCAGATAGGCTAAGGAGAGGCTCGAGTTTCATACTTGTGACATCAGAGCCGACACCCTATACTCCTTCTTCCGCACGCCTCTCGCCAGCTATTGGGCCTGGTTTGAGAAATAGCGGCCATGTAGTACCAGGCCTGACTATTTCCAATTCAGTTGTGGAAAGCCTTCTTGAGCTTGTTATGACTGTATTTTCAGACTTGGTACTGGAGAGGAGAGAGTTTGCAGGACTTGGCCTTAGCACAAAGGTAAGAAACATGTCGCTCAAGATCGGGAGCGTAAGTGGTGTGTCCTAATACTGACTGATAGCACTTCAGATTCCCCCCGGGTTTCAAGAGCACCAAATTTACTTTGAAACATATCTACTTCGGAACACCCTAAACCACCTCAACAACATCTTGGGGTTTGACAGGAAAAAGCTTTGCGAACCACGAGTCTTGACCAGCATCGGTAGATTTGCGGCCCACATGACTGACTGTGTATATGAAGGTTAGTGAAGTTAACTGCTCCTAGCTTGTGTTAAGCTAATGATATACCTAGGGTGGTTCTTGAATGGGGCTGAAAATTTGCTCGATTTTGTTGGAACAATATTGGAATATCTACAGCGGCCGGAAGTAGCGAAACAAAAGGGCGTTCGTCTATGTAGCCAAACTGTGGCAAGTCTAAGAGCTGTGGTATCACGATTAGTTCTTTTCAGGCTGTCAGAACTCGATGACCCAAAGTCAGATCCCCAACAAGTGGTTGGTTTTCTGGGAAAGATGATGTACTGGCAAGCGGTCATTCTTTCACCGGAAAATACAGAGGGCGAGTTCACGAGGCTTATATGTTACCTCCTATATACCCGATTGATAGACCAACAACAGGACATAAAACTAGCCGCTGCCAATGTTTGTGCTCCTAATTGTTTTAATTTGACGTTTTTTTTTCTCGGGCAATGATTGCTTACCATTTTTGCCTTATTCTTTTTAGATGCTGCGGATTGTTCTAGTACAGAAACCAGCAGAGACTTCAGCATTATTAAATCAGGCTAAGACGATAGATCATAAGCAGTTGTCTTCAGGCTTTAAAAAGCTAATGGAGTTGGTAGGGCGTTTTCGTTAAACTTCGTTGGACCAAGAAACTGACACATCTCTAGGATAATGATACTTGGCTGGACTGGATTGACGATCATCGAGAGGATCTGGATGCCTTTTTCTACGGGGCTCTCTCCAAGGCTTGGGAGTCTTTCGTCGCAGAGGAAAACAAAAAAACTACAGAAACTGCGAAGGCTCGATCTTCAAAACGCAAGGAAAAATTGAAGCAATGGATTTTAGATGACATGAACAACGAGGATGTTTATCGTCGTCACGAGTCTGCCTCTTCGCACTGGATGGCCAACATCTATAACTCGGAGCACCTTAAATTTCAGAGGGCCACGCAAGATCAACAGGACAGTTTGAGCTACGTTATCTCTTCATATTCAAAGCTTGAGACAGATCTCATGAGGCCGTGTGGGCTACTTGATGACGGCCAGGAGACTAAATGGCGGTTAGACTTGACCGAAGGGAGAAATCGGATGCGAAAGCGGATGTTGCCCGACTCAAGCGCTCATTTACATAACTACCAGCCTAAACGGAGGCTCACGGGCGGGTTGGGCGGGAATGTTGGACCAAGCAAATCCCATTCGCTGTCTGTGGAGGATGATGAGATCAGTATTATTACAACTAGAGAGACAGATTCATTAGACCAGTCGCAACACAACTCGGCACGCGATGGGGGTGAAGACGATTTTGAAGAGGACTACGAATTAGTTGACGATCCGCGA
Organism: Choiromyces venosus 120613-1; assembly: GCA_003788595.2. Classification (NCBI taxonomy): domain Eukaryota; kingdom Fungi; phylum Ascomycota; class Pezizomycetes; order Pezizales; family Tuberaceae; genus Choiromyces; species Choiromyces venosus. The sequence continues at coordinate 1,332,202 of ML120354.1, forward strand.
GAAGACGATGACGGCTGGGAAGATAAGAACAGAAAAGTCATGAGAACTATCCAGCATGGTGATGTGGTTGAGTATGTCCAAAACGTCTCTAGGCTGGTCGGGTTAGATGCAGTGGAAGGGCTCCTTATCTTGGGGAAAAACTGCCTCTATCTTATTGACAACTTCTTCCAACGGTCTGATGGAGAAATTGTGAATGTCTGGCAAGCTCCTAAGGACGAAAGGGATCAATATCTACAAATGATTTCCGGAAGAGAGGCAGAGGATAGAAAACCTGTCTCAGTCAACAGTGATCACGAGACTAGGCATTGGCCGTTTGAAGATATGATCAGCATTAGTAAACGGCGATTTCTATTCAGAGATGTGGCTTTGGAATTGTTTTTCTCTGATGGCCGGAGTTACCTTTTGACAACTATGTCTGCCAAGGATCGAGACTTTTTACATTCTAAGCTCCTGTCCAAAGCCACTAATGTGAATAACAACCCGGCATCACTACATGCCGGTGATGCGTGGCGAATCGAAGCATTAAAGACCCAGGATAACGCGTCAAACTTTGGATCCAAGCTCGTTAACGTTTTCACATCCAACATTCCTAATCCCGCGACAAAGAAATGGATTAAAGGGGAAATATCGAATTTTCACTACCTTATGCTTGTGAATACTATGGCAGGGAGAACCTTCAACGATTTGACCCAGTACCCTGTCTTTCCATGGGTTCTGGCAGATTACACCAGTGAGGAGCTGGACTTGACAAATCCGAGAACCTTCCGAGATTTTTCAAAACCTATGGGAGCACAGACACAGGATAGGCAGCATGAATTCCGGGAGCGATACCGTTCATTCGAGGAGATCGGCGACCGACAAGCACCTCCCTTCCATTATGGAACACATTTCTCATCGGCTATGATTGTTTGCTCGTACCTTATCAGACTTCAGCCTTTTGTCCAGTCGTACCTGCTTCTACAGGGCGGATCATTCGACCACGCGGACAGATTGTTTTATTCCATTGAAAAGGCCTGGGCATCGGCTTCAAGAGATAATATGACTGATGTCCGAGAGCTGATCCCCGAGTTTTTCTTCCTGCCGGAGTTCCTAGTAAACTCTAATGCATACAACTTTGGCATGAAGCAGGGGACTGATGAGGCTATTGACTCGGTCAAGCTTCCACCATGGGCAAAAGGGGATCCCAAAATATTCATTGCAAAACATCGAGAGGCGCTCGAGAGCCCATACGTGAGTCAGCATCTCCATGAGTGGGTTGATCTTGTGTTTGGGTTCAAGCAGCGTGGTGAGGTCGCTATAGAAGCAACCAACGTGTTCCATCACCTCTCGTATCACGGTGCAATCGATTTAGATAGCATACAAGATCCGGTTGTGAGGTTGGCCACTATCGGAATCATTCATAACTTTGGTCAAACTCCCCATCAAGTATTCACTAGGGCACATCCAGTGAGGGAGGAGATAATGCACAAAAGTGCGAGATTGGATGTTGGGGTTGAATCATTAATTAGACTTCCGTTTCCTCTTCTTGGTAGGTTTTGTTTACTTCGAAAGTCTAAAGGGTTCAGCTAACGATTATAGATAATGGCGAGAGAGTTAGCTCTCTTGTGTATTCAACTAAGTATGAGCGGGTATTCTGCTCAAATTCCTTTAGACTCAATATTCCCTCCACTTACGATAAGTATATGGAGTGGGGGTTTACCGACGGAAGTGTGCGGTTCTATCATTTTGATAGCAAGAAAGTGAGTCATAACATAACCACATAGCCGAGTCCCCTCCAAATTGTAGAAACTAATTGAAATAGCTATGCGGCCATCATGAGCACTTGCATCAAGGGCAGGTATCCTCTGCCATCTTTTCTGACCCCAGGACATTGATTACTGCTGGGACGGATGGAACAATTTCCGTGTGGCAGGTTCAAACTACTTCAAGATCAGTCGAACTTCAACTTAAGACATGCTTGTTCGGGCATGTCAAGCCAGTTACTATCATGGCAATATCAAGATCTTTCAGTACTCTTGTTAGCGTGTCAAGTGATAACACCATTCTCGTTTGGGATCTGAATAGACAGAGGTTCATAAGGCAGCTAAAGAGCGATGCCCCGGTTCAGGTACGTGTAATTTCGCATCGTATTTGCACAGACTATTAATTCAATTTTTAGTGCGTAAGTGTCAACGATGTCTCGGGAGATATCGCTATCTGTAAAGGTAACAAAGTGACTATGTATACTTTGAACGGCGAACACATCCTTGCGCAGAACATCTGCGATTTACCTGAAGACAATGTTTTATGCTGTGCCTTCTACGAGGGCTTTGGAAATGAGTGGTTAGAGAGAGAACTATTTTTCACAGGCCACAGACGCGGGGTAGTCAATGTGTGGAGCAAAGCCACTGTGAATGGGAAATTCAAGCTTCTTTCCGTCAATACTCTCCAGCATGTCAACCAGTTCCAAACAGAAATTCAAGTGTCTGCTGCTATTTCAGCTATCCACCCAATGCCGCAGGCAGTGTATACGGGGGATGAAAATGGGAAAGTTGTATGTTCCCCTTTGGGTCGTCTACTTTTCAAGCGCTAATATTGTCACCAGTATGAATGGGATTGTCAATTGGTTCAACGAAATCAATCGCCCGTTCTTGTTCGATAGACTTGCTATCATTAGCGGGGCGTTACGTTTTATGATTTTATGGGTTGCTTCTGATGTCCTTTTTTTTGCTTTCACTTTTTTTGCGCTCATTGTTTTTTCCCCTTCAAATTACTCATTCTTGTCTGGGGTTATTTTCTGTGCATACAGTATCTGGTTAAACATTGGCTTGATTCTTAACTAGCGGTTCATTAATTATCACTCGTGCATCGCTAAGCGTGGATGCCTAGATTTGTGAGAGACTTGGCTTTTGGCCAGTTTTGTTCAACCCCAACAGTTCCCAATTCCATGTCTGCTTAAGTGCGGTTGTGTCATTTTGCATTAAAACACTTTAAGAATGCCTCAGGTTCCTAACGTCCCACATGGCGGGACCTCATGCCTCAAATTCCAGTCTTACAACAGAGTTGTTACTCACCCGGGTTCCTACATGAGTAGACGATCCGGGGGTGTCCTTGCGGTGGGAAGCGTAAGAAAAGGTTACCCCAACCGCATCCTCTCTTTTTAGGTCCCAATTTTCTACAAGACATTCCGGATAAATGGCACATAACTTAAGTAAGGTTACTACAAGTCCGAGGAGATTTGGCGGGAAAAATTGCTCGCCGTTAGTTGTTATTTAACATCGAGCTGTATCGTAGGGGCGACAGGCGGGAGAGGTGTGATACGGTGGAGGGGATGGCCCATGATGTTATGTAGGAGGGGTAACAGGGAAGAGTGGGATGAGCAGTGGCATGGCAACCATGTTCGTGAACTTAACCCTCCACATGTTTCCATCAATTTTCCATTACAACCTGTAATTGGCAATTGCATTGCTGCTCTTTCTATCGTGTAAGGTGGATAATTGGAGGTTTTCTCCGTTTCAACAGATTTATTGCCATGATATCAGTTTATAAATCATGCTTGGTATTAATGCTGTGTCATGTCATTCGGGGGATTTTCCTCGCCGGAGGCGGCGGTAGCTTGTACCGTAAGGAATGAATGAGGTCTAGATGTACCAGTATTATAATTTGGAAAAAATTAACCCCTCATCGTGTTGCACTTGCCCCACAAAAACCACGCCTCCCCTTTGATTTGTAGACCACCGCAACGACTCCCTTAAGTTGGTTCCTTTCTTGCTTCTCTTCCAACTTCTCTCCCTTTCTCTCCTCTTCACCACCACACCTCCGCTTTTCTAATACTCAAAAACTCACAACACTTCTACCTTCATTTCCACATTGTTAGTTACCTTTGATCTTTTTTGTCTTCAATTTATACGATAAACTTACTAACCTTAATTTTGAAGCTTAAACAATTCCAACAGTCATGACTACCTCCCTCGATCAGTTGAAGGCCTCTGGCACTGTACGTCATTTCCTTGTTCTTCTTGAATTATTTACTGATTGTTGGATGTTATAGACCGTTGTTTGCGACTCTGGTATTACTCGACCCTTCAGCAATTTTTGTTGATTGTTTGCTAATGGAATTGAAAGGTGATTTTGCTACTATCGACAAGTACAAGCCTCAAGATGTAAGTTTCTTTTCCGGCTGATTTGTCATGATAATGCTTATTGAACCCTATACAGGCCACTACCAACCCGTCTTTGATCCTCGCCGCCTCCAAGAAGCCCGAGTACGCTAGACTCATCGATGAAGCCGTCAAGTACGGAAAGTCCCATGGCAGAGACATCAACTCCCAAGTTGATGCCACTTTCGACCGTCTCCTCGTCGAATTTGGAAAAGAGATTCTTAATATCGTCCCCGGTAAGGTGTCTACTGAAGTCGATGCTCGTTTCTCCTTCGATAAGCAGGCATCTATCGATAAGGCCCTCCACATCATCGACTTGTATAAGAGCATTGGTATCAGCAAGGACCGTATTCTCATCAAGATTGCTTCCACATGGGAGGGTATCCAGGCTGCCAGGGAATTGGAGAACAAGCACGGAATCAAGTGTAACTTGACTCTTTTGTTCTCAGAAGTTCAGGCTATCGCTGCCGCCGAGGCGGGTGCTTTCTTGATTTCGCCTTTTGTTGGCAGAATCTTGGACTGGTACAAGGCTTCTACTGGGAAGACTTATGCTGCTCAAGAGGACCCTGGTGTCAAGTCCGTCCAGAGCATCTTCAACTATTACAAGAAGCACGGATACAAGACCATTGGTTTGTACACTTTCCTATAGGTATTTCAGAGAATTTAGGCTAAGTCTAGGAAGTTATGGGTGCCTCTTTCCGTAACACTGGTGAGATCACCGAGCTTGCTGGCTGTGACTACCTTACCATCTCCCCCAACCTTTTGGAGGAGTTGTACAACAGCCAGGCCACCGTCCCCAAGAAGCTTTCTTCTGAGGATGCCACTACTTTGGATATTCCCAAGAAGAGCTACATTGACAATGAGCCCGAGTTCAGATTCTTCTTGAACGAGGACCAAATGGCCACCGAGAAGTTGAGCGATGGTATTAGAAAGTTTACCGGTGAGCACACCAATCATCGATACAAGGTTAATTGAAGCTGTAACTGACTGTAATTAGCCGACGCTGTTACTTTGAAGGACATCCTCAAGGCGAAGCTTGAGAAAGCTTAAATCAGATATTAAAAAAAGTAATATAAAAAAGGACCCAGCGAACTGGTGTGTGGTTTAAGTCTGTGCGAGCTTTAGTTTTTCCAGGGAATTCTATTCTCCCGCCTGCCAGTCTACGTTTCGCACAGATTTCCCAGTCTCCTTTACTTGTTCGTAAGGTTCATATTTTGGCCTCCATTTTGAATTATAGTTTTTTTTGAAGTCCAAAAACCATTTCATTATTTAGTGATGTGAAAGAATTGGGCAATTTGCTAGTTTGATTTTGATTTGTCATAAAAGTTTGACTTCTATGCGAGAAGTCGTCATCCCCGAAATTTTGGATTTGAGCCTCAATCCATCCACACGACGCCGTATCTCAACTCCTTTTTCCTACAGTTCAATGACAAAAAGTGTCACAACCACGAATACAATACCCACATAACCTGCCATGAACCTCTAATACCTAGCAATATAATACAATCTTCACGAAAGATGCCCCTACACATGCAAGCACCGACTCCCCACCGTCCGTCTCCCCCAAGACTAACGACACCTACAACTGACATCACTAATCCTGCCTGGGCGCAACAAAACCTTCTACCAACCGACCACCGCCCACCCCGAGCACCCTCCCCCAGACCGCCTGCCAACGCTACCACCTCTACGAACGCCAATGCCTCCACCTCCTCCGCCTCACGCATCAAGAAACGGAAACCATGGCGAAAGCTCCTATGGGTGAAGCAAGACTACCCAGACAACTGGGTAGACCCGACCTTCCTCTCCCAACTCCAGCGCAACATCAACGTGCATCCCTACGACTTTTACAGCCTGGTAGCCGACTCCACGGTCATCGTGCAGCACCTCTCCAGCGTCGTCATATTCGTGACCAGCTTCATAGCCATGTTCAAGGAGCGGGTCAGTCCTGTTTCTGTAGCGCTGGCATCCACCGCTCTGACGGTTGCCGGGTGGGCGGTTTGGGACATGGGCTGGGAGAAGCGGGAGAAGGTTGTCAGGGGCATCAGGGAGCACAGGAGGCGGGGAATTAATGGAAATGGAAGCGGTGGTGGGGGAAGCGGGAGTGGGGGTGTTAGTCCTGGCGTTGGACTTGGGTTGGGGATGTCTGGTAGGGGGGGAAGTGCTAATGGTGGTAGTGGCAGTGGGGATGGAGGGAGTTATTTCCCACCGTATCCACCACCTCCGCCGTCGCCGCCACAGGAGAGAGGTAATGGCGGGGGCGGTGGTGGGAGTAGCGGAGCATCAGCACCAAATTCACCAGTCAAGAAACACAGAATAGATTCCATGGACGCTGGCGATAACGCCAACACGTCTACTGCCACCGCTGCTGACACCGAAACCACCACCGCCACCACCCAAGAATCCCAAGACGAACAATCATACGTCCGTAAAGAACAACGCTCCCGAAGACTAAAAACTGCGAAATCTACCCTCTTAATCTACTGTACCCCTACCCTCCCATTTGCCCCCCCCCCTTTCGGGTTATAACAATATTAACAAAGAATAGTCACACTCCTCGGCCTCTCCCCAATCCTCCGCTCCCTAACCGGCAGCATAACCGACGACTCCATCTGGGCCATCGCGACCTGGCTCTTCCTCGCAAACACCCTCTCCTTCGACTACGGCTCCGGCGTAGAAGTCAAGTTTCCCGCCTCCCTCTCCACAAACGCGGCCATAACCTCCAGCGTCGTGCTCGCGTCCCGCCTACCGTCCGAAGGCGACTTGCCCCCCAACACGGCGCACGTGTTCTCGCTCATACTCATTAGTATTCAGGTCTTTGGACTCTTTCCCGTGTTTAGAAGGTATTTGAAGCATGTTTCCTGGGGATTGCATGTTTGTCTCACGGTCGTGCTGGTGCTTGGTGCCGCGGGGGGATTGGGTGGTGTGGTGGGGTGGGGGTGGGCGGTTGTTTGGGTGCTTGGGGTTGTGGGTGGGATGGGTGGGTGTGGGTGGTGGTTGATTGGGTTGCAGAAGTATAAGAAGTATGTTTTCTTCCCTCTTGCTCTTTCTCTCTTTCTCTCTTTCTCTCTTTTATTCATAATTACTCGGATGCTAATGTTCATTTTTTTCAAAGCGAGATTCACGGACCCTGGGATCCTGCCAGACCGGTTATTCGCCGGCAGTGGGAGTAGACTCAATTCGGTTTGATGGATTCTGGGATTGAAGTTTCTCTTTTTTTTTTCTTTTTTTTTTTTTCTCTTCCTTTCCTTTCTTCCTTTCCCTTTAGATTAGCATTGTAGTTTACGGAAAAAGCACATAGCGGTCACTATGTATCACTCGCTTGTTTCTTCGGCTTGGTAAATATTTAATTCAGAAGTGATTCCATAAGTTAAGTCAGTTTCTGGCAAAAACAAAATCACTGCCATCATCTGTACCTCCTTTCCTCCTTTCCTCCTTTCCTCCCTCCCTTCGACCCTTCAATCGAAGCACCATACCTACAAGACAAACAAATCAATAGCATAAGTACAACCCACTTGCAACGGTCGACTTCACCGTGAAACAAACATCTTGCGATCAGAGAAAATCAGCAACCCAGGAACGTATCGTACACTTTACCACCGAAAAACTGGTGTACGGGTGTACAAAATTCTTTCCCTGGGCACTTGTACTGTACCGTAATAGCAAAGACCCGTGACCAGCCCTCATAAACTGCGAGCTCATTCTCACCCAGGGTCTTCACAATCCATTACGGTAGCGACCAAGCACGCGTAGTAATAATAATAAAAAATCAATGCATGGACACACGCAGTCAACCCCCAATTGATTAAAATATACAGTGAAAAAAACCCCCCATTACACCTTTCGCCTGTTCGAACCCTCCCTCAAAGAAACTGGAAATGACATGCGTGACTCAAGAATCCCTGAAAACGAAATTTTTTTCCACCTGACATGACATGAAAACAGAAAGGATGAAAAGGTAAGAAAAAAATTGAAATTGTCGGAAAACTAGCTTAGTCCTCAGTAATATCTATATGCATGTCAGCTCATGCATAATTTCTCTTATAACGGCAAGTAACAGTTGGGATTTACAAACCTCCGTATTCCCACATCCCCTTTCGCTCCTCTTTGGCCAAGGCTTCTTTCTCTTTTAGAGTTTTGAGCTTGGCTGGGTACGCCCTTTCGAAGGGTCTTAATTTCATCGCAACCATGGCCAATCCTTCGGATACCAATTCTGCGTTGATGCTGCTCTCCGAGCGATCGCTTTCCTTGGGATCATACAAGGTCAAGTAGAGTGTACCGTCGGAGCCAATGTAATCAACATTGGCAACCAATTGCTTCCCATTGGTCATTTGGTTCAGCGCCTCAACAGACTCCTGGGCGTAGTGGAGAGCAGTAGGGAATTGAATAAAAGATAACAATGCATCCATGGCCTGCGGCTTCAGTTTGGTAGGCTGAAACTGAGGCTGGGATAAAGGACGAAGTCTCGAAAATGGCAGCTTCTCAGAGTTACCGTAATCAATGTACATCACTTCGGCCTCCTTAGCCTCACGATTGACATGACGGACACGGGCGCGATAGAATGCGTTATCATCTGTAAACTTTGCTGCGACCAATTCACCAACTCGAGGTGGCCCTTCCAGTCCCTTGTTGTTCTGTGGCAAAAGATGGAAGCTCTTAAAGGCGGACATCATTTCCTCAAGTGCCGAAGTCCCTGTAGAATGTTAGTGATATTCAACCTCAAGTTTCTTGATGAGAATTACATACCAGTTCCAACAATCTGAACCTTCAACTTTCCTTGATCATCAGTGTTAGTGATAATGATGTCCCTATAATCGGTCCTCGGTTCGATAGCCTCCTCAGTTACTCCGACATTTGTCGGGGAATCGTGGCCATTCACTTCGTCATTCTCGGGGGACCAATCATGCCATAGTCCCTTCTTTGCCTCCTTGGCCCTCTTTTCGGCAGCAAGAAGTTCATTCGCGTTTCCAGACTTCTCGGCAGAATAATGGTGAACGGATGCAAGCCCCTCTTCAACTAGTCCCTTGGCAACGTTCTCACGGTTGACGTACATTGTCCCAATGAATCCACCGGAACGATCAATGTCAGTAACATCGATCTCAACATCTCTCTGCATACACCTTCTAGATGCATATTCTAGAGCTTCTGGACCAAAAGGCTCCGACTCTTCGTTTGGATTGCGGGCAGTTTTGGGTGCACGAATACCACCGAGAACGAGAGTAATGCGGACATTCTCGCGGGGAATAATGACCTTGAATCTAGATCCCGAAGCAACATAGTCTACCACCGCAGGAACACGCTTCTGACGTTGGAGAAATGAAAGGTAGGCCTTGGCCTTTGGAAGGCTTTCTGAACCTTCGACGAGCTTGGAAGACGCAGGCGGCTTGGGGGCGTACATTCCTTTCTGATCTTTCTGCGCTGCTTCCTCAGCTGCGAGAAGTTCATCATAAATAGGCGAACGATCCTCATCCTCCCTCCTATGTCTAATAACACTGGCCCAACCGTTTTCGACGAGCAAAAGAGCAACATTTCTAATAGTAGAATGAATGTTAGTAAGCTGAATTTAGATCTAATCGAGGTGAATGCATACTTATTATTAAAGGTGACAGTTGCCATTTCACGCTCCTCGTACCCTTCAGTAGCGGGACGTTTTCCGTCAATGATGATAATAACGTGTTTACCGATTAATTTCTTTCTCAGAAACTCCTTGGCCTCGGCCTGGAAAGGCGCCTGCTTAAGATCGGTAAGCCTATCCAGTGGTTAGTAAAGTTTGTATGATTAAAACTTTCGGACGGGTACCTACTTCGGTTGTCGAACGCTGGAAAGATTAATCCTTTTCTCAACACCTGCCTTATTTCTGACGAAAAGTGTATCGGCATTGGCAACCCTGATAACAGTGGCTTCACGGGCACTGCTAACCGGGGCCTTGACAACATGACCTTTCCACAAATGAAGCCTATTTTCCCTTGCGTGCTTCTCCGCATTTCTAAGCCTAGCCATGGAAGGTCCGAGCATTGTACTATGAAAGTCTAGACATCTACCAAGACCTTTCTTAAGAAGAGCCTCAGCAACATTTCCACTAATTGAATGGATGACGTTTCCTATGAATTGGGACTGTGGACTCAAGCCGAGTAAGGAGACTCCAACGGTACGTTGCATCAAACGAGACTCGACAAAGCTCCTCGCTTCTTCGCCATATTCTTCCGCTGGCTGCTCGTTCCCTGATGCGTCTACACGCTTAATCAAAGGTGTCTTGACACCGGCAATGAGAACAACGAGTTGTTGATGAAACTTAGGTTCAATCAAAAGTCTGACAGCGGTTCTATCTCCAGTAATAACTCTCTCAACAATACCTATAAAAAATAAACCACAGATTAGCTTTCCAAATTGAACTACCTAAAATATAAAGTTCTTGAAGTATATCAACTGACCTGAAATAACCCGTCCCTTGTATTTCTCGAGAAAAGCCACAGCTTCGCTCGCTGGGGGAGATTCGTATTTGGTCTCAATTCTTCCATCGTCTTCGGTATCCCAGACACCTTTACCTTCGGTCCTTGCGGTGTCCTCCAAGGCCTTCAATTTGGCAATCATAGCCTCGCCGTCAGGTTGGTTTTCACGTTTTCCCGCATCCTCACGGACCTTAACCCAGCCTTCGGAGACAGCTTTCTCAAGTAGATCCTCTCCAGTGGGCAAAAGAAGCGATCCATATTCCCTATTAGTATTGGGAATAGTGTAGAAAACTTTAAACTCGACCTCTTGTCCAACTGCAGTCTTGCGTAGGAAATCACGAGATTGGAAAGCAAAAGGCTAATCAATACAAGCATCAGTAAGCAACGTGGCCTTGGCTTAAAGGTAATAAATATTTCCGTCAGCTTACCTCGTCGTCTTCACGCTTCAATCTTGGAGCAGAAACATAAGCCAGAGCTAGAGTCTTTTCCAGAGATGATTTCATAGACTGGAGTATAAGTGTATCCCCAGAGAGGACAGACTTTACTCTAGCGTTGGTAGCCATGTTGATCGGAGGATGGGAACGGATGAGTGTGAAAAGTTCAGTGGTTCGAAGAAACTTAAGCTAAGTTAGCAAACCATTAGAAAGAGCCTCCGAAGAGGTAGTAAAAAAAAAATTGATTTTTATTTTTATTTTTAGGAGAAAAAGGGAGGAGAGCAGTGAGTAAGTACCTTCAAGCTCTTTGGGCCCAATGACTATTTTACTCAATTGCAGGAAATGTGTTGGGAGGAAGCTCTATCAATCCGAGCTTCAATTCGGACTGATTTGGGATGGTAGGGGAGGAGGAGGATATGAGGAGAAGAGGTGAGGAGTGTATGAGGAAAGAAAGTGTATGGAGGGAAGGGCTTGGTAAGAGGAATGACTTGGTTTGGTTGGGGAGGTTGCTCACGCAGGTACGTAGGGTTCTCTCGTAAGGACACTTTGGAACTTTTTCTGTTGTCATGCGTTGAGGACACACCTTACGAAACGTGGGGAGGCTACCCTAGCCCTGAAAAGGGTCCGTATATAGAAAATGCATAGAAAACTATTAAACAACCTGCGATAAACAAAATTAGTACCCTAGGAATTATTAAGATTGACACATTTATTAGTAGCTATTATTACATAGGCTAGGTTCGCTTGTCTCAAATTTTGGTGGGAGATCTATGATACTCTAGGTTACGGTTGCCCGCGCACAACGGAGGTGTGTAATACTGTGCAAGGTGATGTCGGCCTGGCTCAGAAAGATACTCCGGATTCGAGTGATGATGCATGCACCCTCCGATGAGATCTCATCTCATAATTTAATTAGCTATTATACGGTAGTGCATAAAGAAGTGAATAAACCATCTGATAAGCTAACATATTACCGTCCAAATCCGCAATCCACATTTCCCTATCCATTAAACATGACTGAGCTACGGGTACACTACACAGAGGATATTATGTATGATCAAGAGGTCTGCCAACCGACCCTCACAGATTCCACTGATGATATAAGGAGAGTAAATCAGGGCTATTGTATGCGCAATAAAGCAATCACAATAAAAACCATGGGGCAATTGCAGCATCACGACCGAAAGTACTCGTTGATTTGATCAGGTTAAGGATATTCATTAAAAATCAAAAACCTAACTAATGCCTAAGCCAGCCCAACTGATATCAAACTCCAACCCGCCAAAGCAACTTTTTTTGTTTTTGTTTTTTTTTTGTTATAGCTTAAGCACAGATCCCGATAACACCTAAAAGAGACAGTTAGCAGCTATAGATAAATTGGGCAAAAAGGTGGGGGAGACATGCCACATGCCGGGCGAGGACCAGCGTTTCCAGTCTTCTTAGACTCGGGAGAATCGCCCATGCCGAGGTCATCAGTACCAGCGTGAACAACGATGGTGCGCTGGGAATGTCCGTCAGCTTCTCTCTATTTCTCATTCACACCACCTCCCCGGATAAAGGACAAACATACTCCCACGATGCTCTGGGGGCCAATCAACTTGATGAGGCTGTCCGCAACACTTCCCTCGGCATTTCCTTGAGCATCAGTCTGGATGTTGCCCAAGTCTCCAACGTGTCTCTCCTCATCAGAAGGCGCGCCATGGTTCTTTCCGAAGGGGTTGAAGTGAGCGCCTGCAGAGGTACATCCGTTGGTGTTGTCACCAAACTCGTGGATGTGCATGCCACGCTGAGCATTAGGGTCGTTTCCAGTGATCTTGTAGGTGATGGTGGTAGGGGAGTTCTCGTTTTCCTGGACGAAAGTGACGGTTCCAGAGACGGTGGAGTCTCCACGGACGACGGCGACTAGATATATTGAATTAGCAAATACCACGTTACTGTATTAAAATGAAATAGCGGTAAAATTCGAGTGAAAACGAAAGGAATTATCAGAGGACCAATGCGTCCCAGCAATTGATGCAGAGAAAAGCAAATGGCATCGAAATACCAAGTGTCGGACAAACAAATGCAAAGCATAACTCACCAGCCTTAACCACTGGCATTTTGATCAAATTGAGGTTATCCGAAGTTTTTTTGTTGGTGGTAAAGTAGTGATCTAGTGTGTAGCGTGTTTGGGAAAGAGAAAGCGGAGGGAATAAGGGAAAGGAAAGGGAAAGAAGGGTTCGGTTGCTTGGTGGGGCAGATGAGGGGTATTTTTATCTAGTCCCGCAATCAAACCTGTTCCCATCCATAATCACAGAAGCAACCAGAATTCCATCACCCCCACCCCACCTCTGCTCGTGAGTTGAGTTGGGTTAATAACCCTAGGCCTAAAATGTATTTACTTGCCATTTTTACTCCGCTGATAACTGCTGGATATGATACTTGATCAACCTTACGGGGTGAATGCATACTGTGCCGGGGAATTATCTGGACCTTTCAATTGCGCCTGGAGTTGAAATCGCGTCATTAATCAATTTGTAAGATGCTGCCAAGACAGGTGTTGAGTTGGAACTTGAGATCAAGCCTAGACCTTTAGTGAGGACTCAGCAAAGAGAACGGGGTGATTAGTATTTTACGAGTAGTAACTTAAGTTATTATATGGGATCCTCAGCATTGCGCATGAGGAATTGCGTGGATGGTAGCAAACTTCCGTCATGATGGGTAATTCGAGGGCTGCTGTCCCTGGGAATAGAGATTCAGAACCTGCCGTTACTGGCCGGCCAGGAGAAACATGGAATATCACACAATTGATTTGTGGCTTTGGTATTTGTGGCAGATACCGATATTGTTTTTGCAAACGGGCAGCATCTCACATAAACTCCAGACGAGTCAATATTCATGACGGAAGCTTCATAACTAAACTACAAACGCAGAATACCTTATTATCCCAGTCCAAACATCACTACTACTACTACTACTACAATCTCGTCTCTCCAACTTTCCCACCATCCATCCACCCACTAGCAGCCCGCCTGCTCCTGCCAACCTCAATCTCAGTTTGAGTAACTGCCCTCGCTTCAACAGCAGGGTTATACCCTCTCCCTGCAATCCCCGTAACCCCCTCCAACTCCTTATCACTCAACCGCTTACTCTTCTCCCCGTCTGCCCTCTTATACACTGTCACCACTGCTGCCCCACCAAGGCCCAGATTGTGCTGCAATGCCGCACCCACACCCTCTACAGTACGTTCCCCAGCCCATCCACGTAGCTGCCAGACGAGTTCTGCGCATTGAGCCAATCCTGTAGCTCCCAGAGGGTGGCCTTTGGAGATCAAACCGCCAGAAGGGTTTACAACGACACGTCCGCCGTATGTGATATCTCCATTGCGGACCATTTCGTGAGCTTTGCCAGGTGAGCAGAGTGATAATGCATCGAGGGTAATCATCTCGTTTGCAGAGAAGCAATCATGGAGCTCTACAAGTTTGATTGCGCTGGGAGCAACGTTTGCCTCCGCGAGGGCTTGCTCTGCTGCGGACTTGGTCATTGCGAAGCCAATCAGGTCGATGGCACTCTTGGAGTATAGATCAGGAGAGTCACTATCCAAGTCAGCTTTTGCACATACCCCATGATAGGAGATATCGGAAAGAAAGCATACGTAGTCATAGCCTGCCCAGCAATAAGTACCGCCCTCTCCCTCAATTCCGGATGCCCCTGCAACCACTTCTCGCTAACCAGCACCGCTGCCGCTGCCCCATCACTGGTAGGACAACACTGCAACTTCGTCAACGGGTCCCAAATCTCCGGGCTCTTCATAATCTGCTCAAGCGTGTACACATCCCTAAACTGCGAGTACGGGTTCCTCCTGGAATGCTCGTGATTCACCCTAGCAATCTCCGCAAAGTCCTCCTTCGTAGCGCCAAACTTCTCCATATATTCCCTCCCCGCATTCCCAAAGAATTGCGCTGCCCCTGGCCGCTTCGGATCAACACCTCTAGTATTCGCCATCATGATATAACTCTTATCAAGCGGGTTCGTGCGATCCGAGAAGAACGTCTGCAAGCTGCCCGAGAACATCTTCTCGAAGCCGACGACTAGCGCTACGTTTCCCGCTCCGTGCGAGAGGAACTTGCGCGCCATGTGGAGGCCTGTTGAACCGGTTGAGCAGTTGTTGTTCACGTTGTACACTGGTATTCCGGTCATGCCGAATTGGTAGAATACCCGCTGCCCGCTCGTCGAGTCGCCATAGGCGTAGCAGGCGATTCCGGTGTCCACGTCGTCGTAGTTCACGCCCGCATCCGCGAGGGCTTTGATACCGGCTTCGTAGCCCATTTCTGGGTAGTCTACTTGGCCCCGCGGCTTGATGAATTTGGTCATGCCCACGCCGAGGATGTAGACAGGGGATCCTGGAGAGGACATTTTTCTTGTTTTGTTTGGTTTTGACGGTATGAATATGGTGGGACGGTGAGTGTGGTATGGTGGTATCGTGATGGTGATGAGGATGTTTGGGAAAAGCTACGAGTACAGTAACCTGGAGACATGGCAAACTATATGTAGCACTTAATCTACGGTAATTTGGCCGCGGAAGTTCAAGCCCACTTCCACCCGGCACCCCGGAGTTTCCTGCGAATTTGCTAAATTTATATAGCAGTCTATGTACTTGCCCATTCCAAAAGTATCCGGATAAAACTGTGCCAAGACCGCCAAGCCCCAAGCCCCCGTATCCGGATACTTTTGGAATGGGCAAGTAATCCACACTCTACACACCTCGCTTGGGTATTTATTTACAATCAAAACCTGCCCTCGTGGCCAAGTTGATACAGAATTTTTAAATTGGAAATAGCTTCTTATTGAGAAGGTATTTTGAAATTTCCTCTGGTAAAATTGTTATAAAGATATGTTAGAATTGATCTATCATGTTTGTTTCCTCCCAAAAGTATGCAGAAAGTCATTGTTGTGGTTGGGGTTGGGATTGAAGATGTTGCACACCTGTATTAAACAGCCTACTGCAACATGATTTTGATTGGCAAGTTTGAACTCATCTATAAAATAAATAAACAAAGAAAAAAGTCATTAGAGGATTTCCCAAGGGATTCTCAACAGATTTACCAGAGGAATTATTTTTTAAAGTTTTTTCTTGATTTCTGATAATTCAGTTTGTCCAGATTGTCCAAGAACTTTGGGTGGAGGGCAGGTTTTGGTTGACCGGCACCATACAGTACAGCACAATATCCAGACTTTGGAGAGCTCCAAGAGTTCGGGGTTACCGAATGCACCGAGGTTGTTGCCCTTACCTCATACGACCGTAGCGCGGTAGTTTACCTTGTGATCCATGATCATGCATTGGCGAGATTCACAGACAATCATTCGCATATGTTGATCCCTGCCGCTGCTGCCGTGAATTTTTGAGATTCAATCTGAAATAAGGTACAGTCAGTACTGGACTCTCCGTAGTTCTGGGAACTGAGTTTGTAAGAATCATCGAAACTTGGATCTTATTGTTACCGATATGGTAAAGTCTTGGAGTAAGTTATATGGATAGAAGTGACTTCTCACATTACCAACAGATACTACGCCGCTTGGGCGGTTTTTGAGATTACCAGAGAAACTGCACAGACAAGTAACAGTAAGAGGACACGAAGGGCGGATTTTAACTTACACAATGAGTTGTTGTAACATACAAGCTAACTACTAGACTAACTTACAGTCTATCATAAAAAGTGGCGTAAAAAGTAGCAGTTGGAACACAAGATTCCCCAGAAAACAACCACTCCTGCACCTCTGCGGCGCAGAAACACCCCCCCACAGTTCACATTTCCCCACACTTCCAACAAACCAAACCTCACTGTTACAAAACTTTGCTTTCGCCCAAAGTTATGCTTACTCCCCTAGACAGTAGCAATTCACTAGCAATCCCACCAACACTTCGATCTGGACCAACTTCAAGATTCACAATCAATACAACCATCACAGTCACAATATAATAGCCTAGCCCAATAGAACCCATCATATTCAATCGGGACGTAAAGTACGGTACATAACTCACCGAAACCAAGTAAGCACAAGGCATACCATATCATACAAACCCGGCTACAGCAACCGTGGTGAGTAAGGCTAGGCGTTGCTACACTACACTAACATCTACGCACGGCCAGGTACTAGAATCCAACAAACAATCCGGGAGGTCCAGGTCAAGATTGCAGTTTGCAAATTGACAGTTGTCAATAAGTACAGCATGATGAGACCGGCGCTCTATTCAGGGTGATATAATAATGTATGTAACCGGACACACTCATTGTATCATGGGAACATGGGCCGTAAGTGCTGTTTGACACTTAGAAGTACAATGGTAGCTGATTATGGTAATGATCTTGTAGGACGTTATTATTTCCTCATTTGGAATATGTTGGGGGGGGGGGGGGAGAAAGCATGGTCAGCCTTTGTGGGTATGTTAGATAAGAGAAGGAAAAATGCACGACGCCTTACTATTGTACGGTAGTGTCCCAACACAATTCTTATGTTCTGAGACTTAACTTAACTTAGGTAACTACCGTATTATCTTGAATAAGAGAGAATTGCCTTAGGACGTCAAGGTTGCCTCTCTAAGTAACGCGCTGTTGTTTTTTGTTTTTTTTTTTTGTTGTTGTTTTCTCCCGTCTCCACCTTGATAGGAAAGTCAGACGTCCCGAGACAATTCTCTCTTCAAGATAATACGGTATGTTGACTACTACTCTAGCCAGTTATCCAGTCAGTCAGAGGGTGCAGTAGGTACGGTAGGCAGACATGAGAACTTTACAAACACTACCGTAAATCAAAGGAATACTCGTACACTTACAGCCCGGTCCAATAATGATAATGTACCTTACTACTGTACCTTAAAAGTTACAGCTCCCGAAGCAGAATCAGAAACATATGACAGCTCATTCTCCAGAGAGTCCCTCCACCCTGCGCCCCAAGCCAGGTCCAAACAAGCCTTACACCCTCCCGGATAGCACCTCGACCAACCAACCCAAAACCCACCAACCGACTTCTGGGTAGCTCGGTAAAGCATAAGCGCGTCTCCCGCCGCCCTGCCGCATGCGCAAAGCATCGATAGCAAGAGTACGGTACCGTATTCACCCTAGACTCCATAAGACGAGTGATTACTAGTGATGCCACTCTGGTCTTCCCAACTCCCAGCTTCCGCGGACGGCGGTGTGGATGGTAAGGTAAGGTAAGACGGGAGGAGAACAAAGCACTGCAGGTGCCATACAACACAGATTCTAATACCAGGTTATTCCCTAGCGGGTAGAACCCAGGTACTCCCTTCTTCCTTACATTCACAAAAGAGTAGTGATCATGATAACTAATCCTCACCACCCACCTTATAGCGGAGGATATTGTAGGAACGGGTGTGATAAGCTTACCACACACACACACACACACACACACACACACACACACCCAGTCAGTATCAATCCTTATCCCATCCCATCCCATCCCATCCTAATTCCCTCCCTCCGTACTGTACCGTACACACGGTATAATGATAACAACTCAACCCAGTACCACCACAATCCAAATCCCGACCCAAATCCCACCCCCGCGGTTCCCACCCACCCACCTACTTCCGCTCCGTCTGCCCGTCCCCTCCATCCATCCATCCATCCATCATGAGTGAGTGAGTGAGTGAGTGATTTTCCCCCTCACTCATCTTTGTGAAACAAACAACCCCCCCCCCCGGGCAAATAAACAAAAATAAACAAATAAACCTGGTGCGAAACACTGGGGAGGGGGTGGTAGGGAAAGTTTCTGAAAACTATTATATTGCCTCAAGTTACTATTAAAGTAAAGTACCGATATGGTCCGATGCCTGGCCTGAGGCGGGATTTGTGCTTTTTGGTTGGGTTGGGCAGAGAGATAGATACGGTAGTAAGATAGGAGCCCTATGGCACTGTACCGTTTGTGTGGGTGGGTGGTGCTTTGCTGCATAGGGTGGAACGGTACGGTACGGTTGAACAGGACAGAATAGACGGAAAGGTGCGAGGTAGGGAGGGAGGGATAGGGATAGGAATGAGGCGGGCGGTGCGGCATGATACAAGTACATGCCGGATCGGATGCTTCTGTGTTCCTGATATGATACTGTACCGTAGTACGGTACGGTACATACGGTTGGCGGACTAAACCATACTGTATTATCATACATTGACAGGGCATGGCAAGCATGGCGTAGCATACGGTATCTGTCTCTAGCCTCTCACCATCACCATCCATCCGCCCATCTATGATACAGTATCACGAGATGAGGCTAACCAAGTTGGAATATATCTAGTGCGCGACCCACATCAGACATGCACTCCGGAATCTTCCAGAGGGTCTTTTCTTCTTTCAAAAGGAAAAAAAAAAAAAAAGGAAAAGAAAAAAAAGAAGAAAAAAATTTACCGCACCGGTAAATGCAGCCTTATGAGTATGATACCATACGGGTACCATAGTACACCCTGTGCCACAGAAGTTCATCCCATCAAAACTGCATCCCGCAGTCTTCCTAGAAACGGGAGGGAAGAAAACAAAACGAATTGGACAGAACAGGACAAGAGAGATGGTTTCTCATGTAGTGTACAGTAGTGCCATACTTGTAAAGATTAGATTAGCTGTACATCTATGGTAAACCTAATCCGATAACCCCGTTCGAGTGAATCCATCTTGCTTCTTCCTTCTTCCATCTTCATTCATTGATTTATTCCCATCTACTACAGATCCCACTAAACAAGTACTGAACTGCCGACCGACCAATCACCAACCAACCAACCCGTTGTCCAGAAACCAGACCAAACCAAACCAGCCAGCCAAACCAAAGTCCCCAAGTAATCAACAAAATCCATTCACTCGTAAACGTAAAGAGTCAAACACCGAGAATATCCATCTATAGCAAATCCCAAAGCGTAAAGGAAAAGGAAAACGGGAAAGGAAACGAGTAAGGAAGTGGATAAGGAGAAAAAGAAAAAAATAAACTTTTCAACCCGATAATGAACACGGGTATAAAGCCAGCCCCCAGAGATGTAGGAAAATATTACATAAAAGATTAATACTTACAGCGAAGGAAATATTCTCCAAGTAGAAATGCGGTTTGCGGGGAAGAAAAAAAACAAGGTGTAGGAAATGATATATGAAATGTGGAGATAATGGAAAAAGAAATAGCAAAGTTCAAGGAAAATAACACAAATCAAAAAAATCAAAGCAAATTCAAAAATAGAAAATGCCACCACCATAACCCAAGAAACAAAAACCCAATAATCCGCCCAGAAACCCCCTCGATAAAATAAAATTCTTGTGACAAGGTAGTAAGTAGTAGAAAATAAGAAACACACTAAGCTTCGGTTACGACCTTATCCTTGGCTCTGCCTCGACGGACCTTCTTGTCTTTGAGGGTTGCACTACTGCTTCGGCTTCGCCTTCCTGTGCGAAGCATAGGTTCGATAGAGTCAAGGGGCCTTCTGGCGAGCTCACTGGCAGTAACGCTCTCACTTCGCACACTCTTCTTCTTGGATGGTGGGACTTCCATTACGAAGCCCCCGTCGCTGTCGTCATCATCGTCAAGATCGGCGTCCATCTCGCGTTCGTTATCGGACTCGATCTGTTTGATATTCGAAAGCCTGCTCTGATGGAAAGGTGTAGGCGGACGATAATCCGTGTCGAACTCTTCTTCGTGCACAATCCCAGCAATTGAATTCTTCCGAGAGTAACGGCTGTTGAAAAATTCACTGCTAATGGAGCTAGTCTCTGACATTATGCTTGGCACAGACGGGAAACTTGTAGAATTAGTAAGACTTGAACCGGCGGTTGTAGCGAACCGTTCCTCGCTAGAGGAAGAGATGAGGTGGTTCGGTTGGCTGGAATTCATGGGCATTTGAATATGGTCATCAAAGAAACCACGACTCTTTCGTTCCATCATAATTGGAGGCGTGGGCGAATCTTGCGAAGGGTAATAATAGCTCTCTTTTGTCCATCCAGGAGTGACATCGGAATTAGATGTTCTGGGTGAGGAATACTTGTTATGTTCTTCATGTCGCAAAAAGGCCTTCTGTTGATCCCTTTCCCAAATTCTTTCCATGGACACCTCATCGTCGGGACTCGTAGGACATGGTTTGTCTTTCATAGTGAACGAGGCAAATTTTCTACCAATGTCCCTATCCCATCGGGGTTTATAATCGATCGCGGGAAGCCGGTTGTTGTCAATCACCGATCCGCCGTCAACGTCGATTCCCGCATAACTATGCCTCCGACCATTAGGAATCTGAACATGTAGCGAGCCGGTTCCATAGGCATAGAAAGAGTGATCACCACGCAGCGCACCTGCGAGTGAATCTCGTGCTCTCAATGGACTACCCTCTCGACTCGCCGATCCTTTCACTTTGTCTCCATTATCATGAAACCCTCCACTTTTCATACTGCGAACTACTCGTCTCATTCCATTTCCAATCAGACTGCCTGCGTGATGACCGTAACTTGGCGCCCTCAAAGAAGTGTCCGACCAAGAAACGTGAGGATTCTCGGTTGGTCCGCCCTGCGAAAGGGTTCCATGCGTCCGATGGAAAGCCGCATTGGTTCCACTGGGTTCGCTACCAATAATAGCATGGCGTCGCGATGGAGTGCCGAGAGCGGATGAACACTTTCTCTGTAATCTTTGAGATTCTGAATCTGACCGACGAGGTGAGTTGGGATCCGATGATTCGCCGTTGAAACCGCCGTAACCGCCTCCATCCCGCACAAAATCAGAAGAGGTTGCATTGTTGGCCGCTGAGCACGCCGAAAGCGGGGATTTGTCCTCGTCCCTCCACTGAGGATTACTCCCCATCCAGCGTAGTTCCCCGTCATCATCACCCAAATGCGCACTTGGGCAACCTCTAGTTGTCGTAACTTCCCTTTCTTTCTCGGCCAAGATCTTCATATCCTTTGTCGAAATTACATTTGCAGTGCTGCTGGCTCTCCTCCGCAACCCTTTTCCCCATTCGACAGCCCTCTTGACAGCACTTCTAGCCCGGTGCAACACACCAGCACTGGAAACAGCCTTCTCCACATCTTCCACGGTTACCTCAATCTTATTGCCATCAGACATTCTCTCCGGATCCGTTTCGTCAACCCAGGCACAAGGATCTACGATACCGTGGAGAACCCACGGATGTCGCTTAACCTCTTTCAAAGTTATCCTTCTGGTTGGGTCTTTTGTAAGAAGACGTTTGAGCAAGTCTTTAAGATCAACATCGATCGGCTCTGTCTCCATTTCGAGCAGCTCTTCAGCCGTCGGTGGAGCACTAGCCGGTCTAGAAGAATCGATGGCTTTGACAGGGCGAACTCGGCGATCAGGAATCACGAGCTCGTCCTTCGCAATAACTCTAAGAAGCTGAAATTCGTTGTCTGCCATGAACGGACAGCGAGCAAAAACAAGACAGTAAAGTGTAACACCGAGAGCCCAGACATCAATTGCACTAGTGATTTGAGGTCGTGGCTGGTTGTGATCTACGTGAGATAAAAATGTTAAGACATATATCAACAGTGAAATAGACGAAATACGTGAAATAGGAACCCATGGGAATATCTAGTGTCAACTCACCAACATGACAAAGCTCCGGGGCAAAAAACGCTGGAGTACCAGCAGTCTTGGCTAATTCCAACTCGTTCTGCTCAAGCCCAGTAGCCTCCTCACCATCACAGCCATCCTCATAATCCCTAATCGGTCTCCCAAGAAAGCTCACTCCAAAATCAGATATCTTGACCCTGTGATTCTGAGTCCATAACAAGTTTGCAGGTTTGATATCACGATGAATGATGCCGTGGTAGTGCAAGTATTCTAAGCCGAGAACTGTATCACGGAACGTGCAACGTGCTTGTTCAATTGTGAGAGAAGGAACATAGCTGACACCTTCGTTCGACCAGCTAGCAGTAGAACTATCAGATGAGTAATCAAGGGTCTGGGAGGGCGGAAGTTGCTCGGTATCAGAGCCAAGGGGAGGCAGGTCAGCAGAGGTCGTAGGTGGGAGTCTCGGTAGTGGGGGGTGAGGAGAGCTCTGTTCAAGCTCAGAATCAGAAGAGGAAGCAAATTCCAACGACCAAAATTGTCCATTCTTTTTTCTCCTGCGAGGTCGACGTCTCCGCCTCCATGTATCTTCTCCTTCACCCTCACCACCTTCGGTCACAGTTCTCCTCGCGGCAAAGTTGGCCTCAAATTCACGACGCAGACGCCGACGTTCTCGCCGCAAAACATCAGGATCACCAGGTTTCCTCCAAATAATCTCGCCTAGTTGAACATATTCCAAGATCAAATAAACCTTTTTACTCTGAGGATCGTCGATAACCTCGAGTAACCGAACCACGTTCTCGTGACGACATTTTTTGAGGATGGCGATTTCCCGACGAACTTTCTTCTCCGATTCACCATCACCGCGCCGGCCCAGTCTAGGACGATCCTGTGATCTCTCCACAATCTTAATAGCCACTAATTCGCCCGTGTCTAGGTCGGTCCCGAGCTTCACTTTTCCGTGAACGCCCCGTCCGATCTCGTCGATTATTGAATAGTGGTTTATGATCTTCCTGCCGGAAATTGGGTCAAAGTCAAGATCAAGTAAATGCGTTTCCTTGACCGAATTATTTTGTTCCGGCTGGCGATACTGACTAGGGTGTAGGTGGGGACCCATAACGGCCTTGTCGGAGGGTGGAGCATGTGGAGGACTGTACAGACCGGGGGATGACATAGGAGTCGGTGGGGTGGGATTACGACTGTGAGGTTGGTGGAAGTTTACAAGAGAAAACATTGAAGCTGTCGATGTATGTCTAGAAGTAGTAGTGGAAGTATTATTCGACGAGTTTCCGACGTAGTGATTGTTTTGGTGTTCCATTGCGCAGTTGGAACAGGGGTTTTCTTCTCGCCAACCCCTCGAGGTAGAAAGTGTAGAAGTAGAAGGAGGAGGGTGTAATTGAGAGTGTTGAGGAGGGGGAGTAGCAGTAGGGGATGCTGATGATTGCGAGTAAGAATGATTGTGGTTAGGTATATGTGACCGGGAAGAATGGTTATTTCCGAAAGAACAGTTTTGACTGAGGGACCTCATGGTTTTGCACGCCGTCTCAATTGCATTCTGGTTCCTAGAGAGTTATGATGTCGATGGGGCGAAGGATGAGTTGAGACGAATCCAGGTTGTAGTAAGCGAGGAGGAGGGGTTAGTTAATGTGAAAGTGGAATAGAATGGGGGGGGGTTGTAGTTGTATTGTAATGTATCGGTATTGTAGGATCGGGTTTGAAAGGATAGGGTTTTTTTCTTGGGGGAGTGGGTGTAGTTTTGAAAGGTACGAAAGGGGAAGATTGGACACGGTGGTAGGCAGACGGAAAGAGCTGGCTTGCAGAGGCAAAGGACGGACGGCTAAAGGAGCGACTTGGGACAACCGGTGCTCTTGCTATGGTCTA
This sequence comes from Choiromyces venosus 120613-1, assembly GCA_003788595.2. Taxonomy (NCBI): domain Eukaryota; kingdom Fungi; phylum Ascomycota; class Pezizomycetes; order Pezizales; family Tuberaceae; genus Choiromyces; species Choiromyces venosus. The sequence goes on from ML120354.1 coordinate 1,356,635, forward strand.
AGTTCCAGTTTCCTCTCGGTCGGTTTGTTGGGGGGGTACTGTAATGAAATGTGGGCAGTTCAGTTTGGGGTGTGCAGCAGGAAGAAGAAGCAGCAGCAAACGTTCGCTGTTCCTTTCGGCAGAGTGGAGAAGAGTAAAATATAAAAAAAAAAGGGAGAAATAAGAGGCGGTGTACTGGGGGGATTTGTTGTGGGTGAGACAAAGTCACGATGCTTTCTTGAGCTGTGGAAGCGAGAAGGGGGGATGGTGAGTTGAGTTACTGTACCGAACTTGTTCTTTCTCGGCGGTAGCAAGTGTAGGACGGTAGACTATGTGGTAGGAGGCGTTGATTTCAACCTTTCTCTCTCTTTTCTTTTTCTTTTTCTTTTTTTTTCTTTTTTTTCTTTTCTTTTTCGCCTTTTTTTCCTTTTTTTTCTTCCACACTCCAAAACGCGTTGGTGTTGGGCTTGGGAATGCCGAACGCTGACAGAACTAGCGAGGCAGCAAAGAGCAAGGTGGAAAATGGATGGATGCTGCTGCTTGCCTCCTGCCCCTGCTGGGTGGTGGGTGATGAGTCTCCTCTCAGAACAGTCGGGGCCAGTCCTCGTCCCTCGTCCTTGGGTTTGTGCGTTTGTGTGTGTCTCCCTTCTCTTTTCCGGGCCAGGGTCGATTCGAGTCCCGCCCACTTTAAGGAATTCTTCTATTTTAAAAAAAAAAAAAAAAAAAAAAAAAGGAAATACCGGTATTATAAAAGTGGAAAATATCTTTTTTTTTTTTTAAAACTGCCCCGGCGCTATTATTGCAGGCAAGTACAGCAGATTAAAGGTAAAAGCGAAGCACACGATAGTTCCTGTTTTCGAATAAAACACTCGGTGTAAGTGGCGAAATCTTTGTCGGGTAACGGTATGGGGAAAAAAAGGCAAAAGGCTAAAACAAAGGGAAAATGCTCGTACGAACTTTCTAGACCAGAGCAGCAGGTATCATACCAAAGAAGGAAAAAAATTTGCAGCTAAGATGGAACTAAAAGTCGGATGAAAGCCTTGGTTTAAAAAAAAATATTGTAAAACGACTCCGAGTGAGAGAAAAGGTAAAGAAGAATAAATTTATGGTGAATATGGACAGAAGGAAGCAAGCAAGCAAGCAAGCAAGTAAGAATGACGATGTGGTGAAGAAAGAAATGACGGATAGAGAGAGAGAGGGAGATAAGAAGTGTATATCCTATCCTATCCAACTGGATGCAACTTTTATTTCCATAGCAAAATAGAGGTGTGTGAGTGGTTTCTCTTTCTCTGAAGTATGTGTGGTGCGATTGCCATGTCTTTCCACCAAAACGGAGACAACTGTATGAGGCAGCAAATACCCATTACCCGCGTCAAGGCTAGAAATCACCCTCAAATCTATGATACAGCAAAGGATAATTATCGTGAGATGCGACCCTTCGGTGTTGAGTTGCCCAACTGGACTTTTTTATTTTATTTCATTTTTTTTTTTTTTTTTTCATTTCCATATTTCGTTTTTTTTCTTTTTCGCATTTCAATAGCTGCACAGTCTCGCAGTTGAATGAAAAGCTGGGGCGAGATTCCCGAATAAATTCCATGTCGGCCACACCACGACATATTTTCTGTTAGATTATGGGTAAGTGAGATAAATGACTCCTTCTGATTCGACGGACTTGCGAAAGCACAGGTTATCCCAGTTATCCACATCACATCCTCTCACCCTCACTCTCTTTCCATTATACTGCACTTTGCCCAAAGATGTTTGTTTATAAACCATCCACACACAAAGCAACACACACAGCCAAAAGCTTTTACCGACCGACTTATACTCGAGTAGGGTCTTCAAAGACATCTCTGCGCGAAATAAGTTCGTCGGAAGCGAGCTAATCCTTTACTGGTTAGTCCTTCCCGTTAATGATTGGCTGGAAAAGACAATGGTGCAGATCGCGATGGAGGTTTACAGTAATCATTCTTATCCAAATAAATGGAGGGACAGTCGGACAAGCCAAAAAATCCCCAAGCAAAGCTGGCCAAGCAGCCAAAACGAAACTGTTTCCCCAGGAGGACCAAAATTGTCCAAAATCCCCATTAGTCTACCCATCATTCATCCTTCTTTTTTCCCTTAGCTTCCACAAAAAAATAAATCAATCAACAACCCAAACCCCTGCCCTGCCTTCCGCCGTAAGCGAACCTTCATGGACTTTGTTTTCAGATGAAGGTGGGACTTTTTTTTTTTTTTTTTTTTTTTTTTTTTTTTTTTTTTTTTGCCTCCTCCACTATCCACTATCGTACAATACCGGTACTGTGATACCGCTAACTTACCAATCTACTAATCTACTGTAGTCTACCAATCTACTAATCCAGCCAACCAGAGGAGGGAGAGGAAAAACCCCGTCATAAAAAACCATTTCGTGTTAGTGTCAGTGGTAAAGATGGAAACTGATCACAAGCGGGGACGAACTTTATTGCCATTTATTTTCTTTTCTGGGAGAAAGAGTCGTAGAGGTAAAGTCCAGCAGCAGCAGCTTATTGCTTTTTTTTCCCTTTCCCATACCGGTATTACTATTTTATTTGCTTTTCCATAGCTGGACCCTCTAGTCCCCTCTAGGTCTGCAGGGAATCGAACCATTTCACTCTTTTGCTTTTTTCACGATAACCGTTGCGGCGAACAATGACGATGGTTTTTACTCGGCAGTTTTGAGTTTGTACGAGTAGACTATCGTGGCAACTGGATGGATGGATGTTCGTTCGTGGAGCACCGACGGAACCAGACAGGCAGGCTAAAGTAAAAAAGTAAAGGCAATTTTTTTTTTTTTAATCCAGACAGACTGACCGACGACCGACGAGTCGACGACGTGTTTTTTTTTCTTTCTTTCTTTCATTTCTTGCTCCTGATTCCTGATCTCCCTCCCACCCCGTCATTCAATCGTCGTCCATCTTTCCCTTCTTCCACATAATCCAGCCCCAATTATCTAACTTGACCAAACCGGCCGAGAGAGCCAAAATCTGCGCGACGGAAAAATCATCTTGGCAATGCGGGGTTGAAGCGACCGGTATCGCTCGAAAAACGGAAGTGGAAATTCTTTCGTCATTGATCCGAGCCGACAAATAGATAAAATAAAAAATTCCTCAAGACAGAGAAAAAAAAATATATATATATAAGTAAAATATTGTACCGTAACTTACTGTAACAAGCCCAGCCGATGAATGGAGAGAGATCTTCAGGTTATCGCAGGCTTAGATATAAGATCTGTCCCAGCTCTTTCTGGCTTTGGCATCGAGAGGGCGAATGCTCAACTCGATGAGGAAGTAATGTACGGTATTCCCTGGCTGGTTGTGACTAACTCTGGTATTCGTAGAGAACGAAAGAAAGAAAGAAAGAAACCAAGTCAATCCGCCGAGATCCCTCTCGCCTTCCCCCCCTCCCAAGCAGAACCCACTCCCGGCATGATTCTGTACTGATTGTCCATTGATATCTCTCCCGGGCTTGTTGGAACAGTACGATTATGATGACTACGAGACGCAGATCCTCGCTATATATCATACTGTAGAAACAAATTCACGGCATCGGCGAGATGCGCTTTCCATTCTTTCTTTCTTTCATTCCATTCCCATCCTTCATTCAATGGGGAGGAAAAAAAAGCTCGCGCTGGTGTGATAAATTGCCTCACGATCAAGCGTTTGATTTTCCCTCAGTACGAATACAGCACCGGTGCTTTGGGTCAATCAATTGCCCACTCACTCACTCACTCACTCACTCACTTCCTCGAACCTCTTTTCCCGCCATACTTCCGGTATTAGTTTTGGGTTTCCCGGACACGGCGTTCAGGCTGCTCCTTACTTCCACTCGAACTTCGTGGGTACTGTAGACGACGGTGGCACGAGAATATGATACAACCCTCAATTCAACCCAACCCAACGCAGCGGTTACAGCGCTACCTGCTATATATCGTGTCGTATTGATCCATAATAAAACTCACTGCCTTTTTTTTTTATTTTTATTTTTTCACGATACTTGTGCTTGTGCTACTGTTAGCGTAAGCCACTAATGCTCGGAGGAGCTCTTGAATTCACAGAGTTGCTTTACTTATGGTATCGTGAGACTAAGCTGGGGGTCGGCTACCCGAATACCGAACCTCGGCTTCTCTCTACTGTTCTGTAGACTGGATATGATAGTAAGTAATTCGCCACTCGATTGTTGGAATTGCGGTGTTAGAAGTACCGTACCGATAGCTACAGTACGGTACGGTAGACATCTCTCCGAAAGGAATAAACAGGAGCCCCTCCTCCCCCTCGTGTCTGCCTACTTACCTACCCACCTACAAGGTCGGGCAAGAAGTTATGGAACAGTTATTTCAGGTTAACAAGCCAAATATATCCCGGTCTGTTCCGGTTAATGGTACATACCCCTTGTATCATACCTGAAGCTTAACTTCTAACGTACCTGAGGGCATTACCGAAAAATACGGCACAACGAAAAATGAAGAGTTTGGTGGGGATCAGCGAAAAATGATAGGTAGTGGAAGCCTTGCTCTTCACCAAATTTTTCGTTGTGCCGTATTTTTCGGTAATGCCCTCAGGTACGTTAATCTTGCCTTACCTTACCTTAATAACTTACAGTCTCCACCGAGGGCATGGCGAAACTGGGCGGGTGGCGAACAGGGATTATTCACTAGAAATTTTTTGGTTACCCTGCTTTGACGAATTCACCTTTTGCCCATAAAATACGGTACCCCTATTCGCCGCCCGCCCAGTTAGTTTCACCATGCCCCCCCCGGTGGAGACTGTACTAAGTACCTCCACATCCCTTCACGATCAACAACCAAAGTCAAGCTCTAACGAAAAAGCGGGGGGACGTGCTGCAGAATTACTTATTTTTTACTGCAACAAATTATTATTATTTTTCTTCTTCACTGAAGGGGTGGGGGGGCCCTTGCAGACTGCTTGCGCCGCGTACATACATTTACATACATACTGTGTGGAGAAGTTACCGGTGGGTTAAGCTTGCTTTGCTTTACTTTGCGGTGGCGGTGGGGATGTATGAAGGAAGAGAAGGGAGGCATCTGATTTCTAAGATCCTTTCTCATACTAACGGAATCAAAAAAAAACTTTAAAAAATTTGTTCTCAATTTATGGTGGTGGTGGTGGTGGATTAAAAATGGTTTTGCATACGAGTACAAGTAGTTTTTTTGAGTTTCGCTGGTGGGGATGGGAGAGGATCTACAGATGAGTGGGTGAGTGGCCAGCGTAACTTATGGTACAGGCCGTGCAAGGGTTTATTATTGAGAGTACCGATACCGATACCGATAGGGTGAGAGTACAATACCCACGCCGGGCACGGAGTCCCGACAGTATGATATCTTCTTTTCTTTTTTTCTTTTTCTTTTTCTTTTTCTTTTTTTTTTTTTGGGCTCGGACTGGGATATTGGCCGATGTGTTATTTAACGTTATCATATCAGTGTTTCTCCCTACCTTGCTGGTTTTGTTTCTGCTTTTGCCATCCGATCCTTCTCTATCTAGCCACTGGGGCTGGAGCTTCCTCCCTTCCTCCCTCCGTCCCATTGCTTGCCTGGCCGTCTGCCTGCCTGCTCTCAGTCACTCCATGATGCAAGCAAGAAGGGGAAGGGAAGAGAAGGGAATGCAAGCGAAGCGAAGTGTTGGACCCAAGGCGTTGGGTCTCCCTCCGTTTTTGTTTTGTTTTGTTTTGTTTTATCACAATTTGTTTCCTTTCTTTTCTTCCCCCTAACCGTACTAGAACAGCCCCACGATGGAAACATTTCCTCCTCTGTTGGCTCGCTCCTTAGTCTGGTTGGTGGTCCCTTTGCTTTTGCTTTTTAACCACGATACGCTTTCCCCCTCGTCCATGCAGTAATAATTCTACCATAACCGTCAGTTTCAACACTTTTTTGCATCGTCGTTTTTTTTATTTTATTTATCATCGCCTTTTATTCTATCGTACTCCTTTTTTACTCCAACCAACCGAGAGATACACCGGCCCGGCTGTAACTTTACTTTACTTCACTCTTATCACAATCATAAGCCATACCAAATAAATAAAAAAGAAGAAAAAAGAAAAAAAACTCAAAATTATTAATAAACTTATTCCCAAACAACGCTAGCCGAATGTCTTCAATACCGGTACCCTTGCGAAGATCTAAATTGCGATATTCTTCGTACCGCGCTGTGCTGCGCTGGGTATGATAATCGCGCAAATCCGCGTGGGTCTTGTCTTGTGTTCTCTTCTTGGGGTTATGGACTCGTAAGTTATTGTGGAGAAAGAGGCAGAATGGAAGTTCACGGAGGATGAGGATGAATGGTAAATATAGCTTGGCTTAACTTTTTGGGGATTAGACCTATCGCTGGTCTATCTGACTTATCTCTCCTCTCGCTCCCTTTTTTCTCTCTCGCCTTCCCCGTCCGCCGTAAGGGAAGGTATCTGATATTGTACTACCCTGCTTGCTTATCAGTACTACCATACCTACCATACCTACCATACCTACGAGGCCTTTTTTTTTTTTTTTTTTTTCATTTTTTTTTTTTCATTTCTACACATGTTATTTTAAGCTAAGCCTTCTTACCTTGCCCCTACCCACAGTAAAATAAAAAATAAAAATAAAAATAAAAATTCGATGAGTGAGTTCTTTTTTTTATTTTTTATTTTGCATTTCGAGGGGTTATGATACAAGTGGGGGGTGAAAAAAGTGAGTGGGCACAAGCGATTTTACACCCAAAAATGGCCAATTTCGCACACTTATTCCGGCACCAATGCTTGAATTAAAAATAGGATAACTTCATAGAGCGTTGAGAAAAGGTGTAGACTACCTGACTTCTATTGTAACCTCAAATGAATTTAAATTCTCTGAAGAGTAGTAGTAGCAAGAGGGAGCAAAACTTTTCCCCCAAAATTGCGCCAAGACCATTGTTTTTTTTGGTGGGAAAACTGTGTCTTGGCGGAATTTGAAGGTTCAACTGCATATGATACCACTCTTGAGGAGTTGGGAATTGAGTGGACATTTGTATATGGAAAATGATGTCCTTACTGTTTTCAGTGGTTCTATGGATAGCTTGTATTTTTTATGAATTTTCTCCAGCGTAATATCTTGGTGTGAAATCTGCTATTTTTGCGGTAAAATCGCTTGTGTCCACTCACTTTTTTCACCCCCACTTGTATGGATGGTTTGGGAGCCACTTTATTTATACTGACCGCCAACTTGGTAGTTTGGTGTGCTGTGCGGTACGGTGTTTTGCTATCGTATGTGTGAGGTTTTGGATAGTGTGATATGGTTATGCTCGCTCTCGTATGGTAATTACTTGGATGCTATGTTATGTATGAATGTTCTTCGTACTTGGGTAATCTACGGATGGTATACAGTACGGTGGAGAAATGAATGAACGAGCAAGGCAACATTTTGAACGATTTTTGCTTACCATACATAGTATTCGACCTCCAACCTCGCTCGAACCAGACTAGACCAGATGAATGTCTCCACCGTGGTTTTATTCCACCTTCCGTACCGTTCTCGTACAGTATCACAATATATCTATCCATCTACCGTAGCTCTCTCCACTACAGCACCAAACTAAACCGGCAAACTCCAGATATGATCCGTTGCATTTAATATCAATAAATGCCTTTTTAACCCTTCGCCTCAGTGGTTTACGCTTTTTCTTTTCTTTTACAAGTAATACTATTTATTACAAACACAACCACCCCCCCTCCCTTCGCCTCTCCAGCTCAGTCCCGATTCAAAGATCGGCCGGCAAGAAAGCGAGCAATAGCAACAAGTCAAGACAAGACAGAAAAGAAGCCAGAAGAAAAAAAAAAAAAAAAAAAAAAAAAAAAAAAAAAAAAAAAAAAAAAAAAAACAGCAAGCAATGTAACGTAGCCCATCCGTTACCATACACTGCTTGCAAGATCGGATCGGCAGGCAGGAAGACTGTGTAGATTGTTTATACTGTATTGAATGGGCACTGCTGCGCTGTCCACTTACTTTTACTTTTTATAAATCCCATAGTCTACCCATCTACCTGACAAGTTGGCTTGAACTCCCGTCCAGTTTGAAGCGGAAGCGTTTCGAACTTGGTCAACGGGCCAACCAGCCGTATCGGATTTTACAGCACAGGACTACCTACAACCCTCCGATACGGTAGTATCCTATGAGCAGGCAGCTTAGGTAGGAAGGAGGGGCAAATCTCATTCGACCGTCTCACTATGATATCCAATACTTTCACGAGTGATCGCGTATGACCTTATCGGCGGAAAAGAAATTAAAAAGGTGGCTGAAACAGTCTGTTCTGTTCTGTTGAGCAAGGGGTTGGAGGCTGCGCTTTTGCTCAACTACCGAGTGGCGCTGGGGTTTGCCTCTTGGTGCGGAAGGAAGGAGGAATGGAAGAGGTTGACGTAATCCTTGTTTTGTTTTTTTGTATAAGGATGGGAGATGATAGACTGTGCTAGAGTCGAAGGGGTTGTAGGGATGGACCTTGCATGAACAGGCCTTCTTGCTCTGCTTGCTGCACTATTGCGGGGTTGCGGGGTTGCGGGGTTGCGGGGTATGCGGTCATCATGGGTCACTCGGTTGTGAGATACTGTACTGGAGATGCGAGAGGGAGTACTGTAAGCTTATTAAACGGTAAGATGTGATGCCAGCATATAATAATGTAAACACACGGGGTAGTCTACGCTACGGTAGTCTACGAGTAAGATTGTGATGGACGGTAAGTTTGTATGTTTCGAATTTTTTTTTTTTTTTTACAAAAAGATTACAGGTCGGTAAACTTTGTGTCTGCCAGCCCTGCTTCTACAGACGCAAGTTAGAAAGGGGGAGAGAGGCAGCGAAGCAAGTAAGAAAGCCAAAGCAGCGGACGCAATGAATGACATAACACATATCAAACAATGACATACCATACCATACCATACTCTCAACTGTACCGTAGTTCACCACTTGGACGACAGAAATACGTACCGTGCACTCAACCCGTGAGAAATATACCATCTACCGGCAGGAACGATAAACTAAGGAAAATCAAACCAAATCCGCTCGGCAGTTTTCTTCCCCTTCCACCACTCCTTCTAGAAATCCACCAACCCAAGGGATGGAAAAAGCGAGGGTGAATTGAATACGGTACTCGAGTAGTGATATAATAGACAGAAATGACTGGTATGATAGAGTAGAGGGAGCGATTGGGGTGATTTGTGATATTACTTTATATACGGGACAGGACAACGCGGGGTGCTTTCTAAGGATGCCTTTTTCCGGGATGGTTTTTTTATTTTTATTTTTTTTAAAGGGAAGGGAATGTGGGGTGATACATGTCGTGATTGACAGGTAGGTATCATATGTAGGTAAGATAGACAGGTAGGCAGGGTCCTGTGCTCGGTTTTCTCGGCTTGCTTTCTGGGGAATCGGGTTAAGGTAAGGGTCCTGTCCGGGTTTGGTACCGGTGCAGTAAATGGTTGGGAACGTCGGGCTGGGGATTTCCGCGGAAGGGGTCGACAGGTGCAAACGATACGTAAATTGGGTATAAGTGCCGGCTTGGGTTGTAGGTTCTTTGGTGATGTTTTTGCTTGTGGACATGTTTCCAGCGCCGCCTGATGGTGTATGTGTCATCCTGTGCACTACATATTCGCACGTTAAGCATTTATAATTGAGATTAAAGTGTTGTGCTATCATAGCAGAGAGGTAGATGCAATGATGTATGATGCACCATAAGTTACGTATAAATGTTATTCTGTTTCCACCAAGTCTGACCGCGCAAACGTTCAAATTGGCTACGGTCTGATACATACCTCCTCTCTAATCCCTATACTCCAGTATTGAAGTAAGTAAGCCCTCTCTAATCCCTATACTCCAGTATTAAAGTAAGTAAGCCGGTAGTAGACCAACTCCAAGTCTTCAACACAGCACTCGTTGTCACAAAAGAGACATACAGAATCCTTCAATTCATTCCTAGACTCGCGATTGACCGGATACTTGAACTCTACAATCTGACAAACCTATCATACCAGAATATATTTTCCCAAAAGCTTATCATGCAAAGTACGTACCTATCGTTACTCACAGCCTAAGTTTATATCGTTCATGTCATTCGTGATTGAAATACGACGTTCGGTATGACACGACAAGAAGTTCTGCAGTTAAGCACCCCATGTAAATATATCTCATCCGCTTCCGGTAAGGTACTATATGTATCCTCTGGAACAAAGGGTTTTGTTTCCCCCCTCGAGAAGACTATCTTAATCCACCATTCGATATTAGACCGTCTCATCAATAGTAAACAATCCACTACAAATAACCCCCCC